>JAHHUM010000933.1:310000-457119 GCA_036173005.1 Crenichthys baileyi
CTCCTGTTGGCTATATTTAGAGCTGCTCTGTGATCAGATGTTGATGTTGGACACAAACTGTTTGCTCCGTTTGAACAAAAAGCCACGGTAGATCGGTCAGGTTAATAGAAAGCGCAACTGGCATTTTATGGAAGTTTGCTGGTCCAGGAACGTCATATATCAAAATAGATTTAGCTCATCCAAACGTCTCCCTGCATGGTGCAAGGTGGTTTTTATAACATATGATTTTTATTAACATTATCTTAAAAATCAAAGACAACCTGGTCTGTACTGTTACTAAAGGACCCCATCAGATATTCATTAGTATCCCCCCCGGTTGGTTGTTTATTAGTAGAAAAAAGTACATGAAATCCCTGGAAAAAAATCCCTGGTTTGTTTTCACCAAGACAACTAACACGACTCAGGTCTGACATGTTCCCAGTTCTATATGTTGCTCAATATTAAATATACTGTGGCTAAAAAACAGTCGCTCCTTCTAAAATTATATTTGTTTGATGATTTATATTAGAATTATATTTTTGTCGTGTTAGAATAAGGAAAAAAGTGAAGAAGGACGATGAAAGGAAAAAAGGGAAGAACCAACGAGAAAACTAAATAAGGAAACCAAAAAGGATCCAAAATTTAAGAAGGATGAGGAAGGAAGGAGGGAAGGAAGGAAGGAAGGAAAAAAAGTGTAGACAGAAAGATTGGAGAGACTAATAAAAATTAGGAAAGAAGGAACAAAAATGTTAGGCAGAAGAAAGGAATTAAATAATAGGAAAGAAAGAAGTCAAGACAAAGCTAAAGGTAAAAAGTAAGGAGGGCAAACAAGAAAGAAGGAAAGAAAAAGCTGAAAGAAAAAGAGAGAGAGAAAAGAATGATATAAAGGTTATAAAAAACAACAATAAACACAGGAAAGAAGACAATGAATGACAACAGGAAGAAGAAAAAGAAAGGTAGAAAGGTAAGTCAGAAACAAATGGAGATTACTCAACCAAGACAAGAAGGAAGAAATGAAAGAGGAAGGAAGATATAAAAGAAAGAAAATGGATTGAACAAATCAATGAAAGAGGAAAAAAGACGACAGGGACAGAGAAAGAAAACAGGAAGAAGGGAAGAGAAAGGAAGACATAATGGGAAGGAACAAAAAAGTTAAGAAAAAGGAAGATGGATGGATGGATGGATGGATGAATGGATGGATGGATGGATGGATGGATGGTTGGATGGATGGATGGATGGATGGATGGATGGGTGGATGGATGGATGGATGGATGGATGGTTGGATAGATGGATGAATGGATGGATGGATGGATGGATTAAAAGACAGAAAAGAGAAGGAACAAAGGTATAAAAGAAAGACACATGGCTTTACTCTCAGTGACTGTAGTTAAACAGTATAAATTAAAGTTGATATTATTCATTGTTACAGCTGTGGCTTCATATTTATCTAAAAGCTTTTACACTTTAAAGCTTGTTTGGCCTTGTGGCAGAAATAGAGTACGGTAAATAAGAAGAGTCTGGAAAGGTATGAAAATTTTGTCAGGAGCATGTTCGGTCTCTATTGCCTTCAAAGCTTTCTTGTTACACCTGGTCTCTTTACCCCATACTTGTGTTTCTGAGCAGGATTAACAATAAAGAAACTTAGATCTATCTAAATGCCAAAACACACACAGAACATGATAAATCAGAGGATTTCATGTGGGAATGTGGCTGCCAGTTCGAGCTGAGGTGTTGATTCATTGTGAATGAGCGTGCTGGTCATTACCTCCTGAGCAGAAGCCTTCAGAGGAGAATAACACTTTGAACTTTGACGTCTTCCTTTCTTTCTGTACAACACTCAGCTCAACAGAAATAACCACCGCGCTTGTTTTTCTGCCACCCTGTGGCCCAGCCACTCTCCTTTGTGTGTGCAGTCGTGATGGCATTCAAACACACTGAGAGAGCGTTGAGGACAAACCACACACAGTGACAGTGAAAGGAAAGGAAAGATCTGCTTGGCACGGTGCGGGATGATGGGGGAAGCAGGGTGTTTTTCCGCTGATTTCAGATCAAATGCACAGAAGGCTTTAGGTGTAAAGCAAACAACCATTCACTCACTCACACGTGCATCCCTGTGTTTTTATTTTTATCAGTGATTTTGTTGGCGTGATCTCAGTTTGGTGTGAACAGAAAGGGCTATTTTTCCTCCTCACCTCTCGCCTCCTCGCCTTCCTGGTGTGATGTTTAAGGGCCCCTCGGCCGATTCCCACGCTCTGAGGAAAGAAAGAACGCAGGAGGAACTGTGTGTGTGTATGTGTGTGTGAATTTTGACCTTTGTCCTTTCATCTGTGTCATCTCTCCATCAAAAACAAAAACATCTGGCCTTGATGGTCATTTTCTGAATCACCCCTGCGTGTACAGATGAAAGTTCCTTAACTCCCTAAGCTAAGGCTCCCATGAGCCTCTTCACAAGCATGCAAGGCTGAACAGCAACTGGAACTGGTTGAGCACATCTTTTTAAGTTCCCTATAAAGATTAAATCAAGCCCGGTTTTGATAACAGAGGTCCCAAATGAAGATCACTCAGGTTGGAGGTTCGTGACTTGCATGAGATCAGCAAAGACACGCAGTTCAAAAGACAAGGAGCAGTAGAGACACAGCGAATTTCTTAAACCCTAAAAACCGTTAAACAAACCATCCATGTGTCACTCTGTGCCCACCCAACACAACAGAAAACACAGTTTTTTCTTTATTTTTCTATTTTTCTCTCCTTTGCATATTTTGTAACATTACAACCAAAACCTTTATTGTATATTGCTGGGATTTTATGTAATTGACCAACACAAAGTTTCATATAACTGTGAAATAAAGAGCAAATAATGCATAGTTTTAAAATCTGAAAAAGGCCTCTGAGGTTTTTGGAGAACATTAATGAACAAACAGCATCATGGAGACCAAGGAACACAGTGGACAGGTTAGGGAAAAAGTCATGGAGAGGTTTAAAGCAGAGTTATATAACAATATCCCACAGAGCACTGTTCAAAAAGGAGAGCATAATCAGAGAAGCATCCAAGATAACCATGGTAACTCTGGGGAAGCTGCAGGAATCCACAGCTCAGGTGAGAGAATATGTTGACAGGACAACTACTAGTCATCTATTCAACAAATCTGGTCTTTATGACAGATAATAAAAAAGTAAGCCATAGTCCCATTTTCAGATTGCCCTTCATGCTCTGGTCACATGATACCAAAACAGAACTTCTTGGCCTACATGTAAAGCATTATGTGTGGAGGAAAACACTGCATATCACCTTTAACGCACCACCCTCACAGTGACACATGGTGGTGGTAGCATAATGCTGTGGGGATAGGTTTCTTTAACAGGCACAGGAAAGGTGGTCATAAAGGATGGGAACATGGATGGAGTTAACTATAGAACAATCATTGATAATGGGGGAGGAGGTTTACCTTCCAGCAGGACTACAACCCTAGAGATACAACTAGAGCTGAAAGGATATGGTTCACATGAAAGCAAATGGATGTGTCAAAAAGGTCTAGTTAAAGCCTATCTACAAATTGGCAGCAAGACTTAAAAATTTATGTTCACAGGGGTTCTCCATCTAATGTGAAATTGTTTACTTCCATTAAACAAATAGGCAAAAATATCAGTTCCTGGGTATCCGGAGCTTGTAGTAAAGGTACATACAAGATCAATACATACGAACGGAGGCTGAACTTTTCAGATTTTGTTTGTAAAAAATGTAGAGAAGCATGTCTTATTTTTTTCTTCCACTTGGTCCATTACAAAAATCACACCAAAATACAATGAAGTTTATGAATACGTTTGCTGAGCTTTTTAATTTTACTTCCCGATCTGGGTTATTTGTTTTAATGGGAATTTTAGAGATATCACCCCTGGGGTTGTAAGGGTACAGGGTTTTGTTTGTGTGTTAGTTTTGTTGTTATTTTTTTTGCAAAAATGTTTCAGTTAAAAAAAACCTTCTGAATAGAGAAGCCTAACGTAGAAAAATTTGAATATAAAATGCATGAAAATAGATAAACTTTGTTAAAGCTTGAACAACTTTTTCGATTTGCTTTTGTGTAGAATAAATTCTCCTCAGGCTGTAAACTAAACATCCTGTGAACAAAAGGAGAGGTGAGGATGTGGGTGTTAGGGCAACTGTTTGTTTATGAGAGGAAAGTTTAGTAAAAGAGACTTAAAGAGAGAGAGAAAAGCTGCAATGTACGTCAGAGAAATGGAGAACAATGCAGAAGGCAGGAGTCAGCTCGAGGTCAAATGTTCAACATGTTTTAAATGAACCAGCCTTCCTGTAAGACTTTATGCTTTCAGTGAGAACAATAAGAAACAAAACTATAAACTCGTCAGTTTATGTGCAAGTAGAAGGTATAAAGAAAGTGTTATCGTGTACCACGTCAGAATAACTCACTCACAACACAGGAAATTAAATCAGAGCATATAAATGTGTCTTCTAACAAAACCCCCGCGGTCTTACTGGTTGACAAAAGCTGAAAACAAAATTAATGCATGAATGCATGAATCAATATGCTGCAAAATCATTTGAAGAGTGCAGCAAAGTTTGCAAGGTTTAAGTGCAAACAGCACAACGACAGCTGCTGCAGTGCCATATACTGTTCACTAGTGGGTGCTGTGCCCCTATTAAAAGGCTGTCGACTTGCTGCTCTTCACCATGACCGATTATTTATTTTGGGCATGTTATACCTGGAAAAATCTCTTGCTGCACCCTGAAAAAAAAACAGAACAAATGTGACACATTGGCTTTGTGTTTTGTAAAACATCTGCTTAATCTCTACCCAGAATAATGATGGACCACATCTAAGAGTAGTACATAAATTCATCATATAATAACATCCTAAAAATCAGTCTTAGATCTGAATTTTGATTAAACCTAAAATTTGAGTTTTGTTGTAAATCGGGGGCGGACATTGATTGCAGATCTTCTTCTTTTGTTGACTTATGTTGTCCTTTAGAAAATATGTTTCATTCTATTTTGCTTCCATTTCTTTTTTTTTATGTTTATGATTCAAAGTCCCATTGCAGGGTGTAGGGATACAAGACACACAAAATGACATAAAACACACAAAAAAATGAAGAAATACTTCAGTTTTTATTTAACCAAGTGAGACGATTGATGAATTTGGAGTTGTCGTTTATAACCTCAGCTATATTTTAATTCTAACCACTGAAACAATGTTTCTTTTTTACCAAGTTCATTGAAAAGTGTTGCTTTTATTTATGAATCTATTTTTGTGACTGTGTGCCTGAGCGCATGTTTAGGAATATGTACGTTTTATGAATCTTTTTATTTAAGCTATAAGCGCTGTGTGTTTTAAAATTTATGTTTGGATGACCTTTTCCAGTTTATGTAAATCTAATCAACAATAAAATAGGATGTATGTTATTTAATTAAGAGTAGGATTTCTCCAGCAAAATGAAGGTGTAGAAATGTCCGAAGTGATCAGGAAGAAGGAGACAGCTGAATGAGAGGAGAAAATGGGAAAAAATAGCGTTAGGGTGTTGAGCTCACCTCCTCAATTAAGGAGGTGAGCTGTTCCTTGAGTTACCTTGTAGGATTTAAAAATAGAATCTCACATAAACATAATTGTGAAGGAGAAATCATCCTAGCTGTCTGGAGAGAAAAGGGAGGATCTACGTAAGCATTGCCTCTAGTCTCCCAGTTCACCTCTTTCCTGTCAGGTAGGCTATTTTTAGCCTCTGACGTCACTGGGCTCCTCTGATGGAGCCCCGTCACAGCCCACTACACGGATCCAGAGGCAGGGGTGGATGCTGAGCGGGATGCTGCTACTGAGAGTGGCGGTGGGGGTCGGTGTTATCATTGAGGTGAACCCTGCTGCTGCAGCCCCGCCTCTCTGCATCTCACTACACCAATCAGGTGTGAGTTGCTAAACACATCACTGTGCTGGATGTAGCCTTCATGGTTACTCCTCCTCTTCATCTCTCCATCTCTATCTGCTTCTGTGAATTGGACTTGTTCCATTCACAGTGAGTTGCATAATATCACTCCTTCATTTATCTGAACTGTTACTGGTGGAGCCCTGCAGGCAGGGCTAAAAATAGCCAAGGAGGCAACCTTGGTGCTCTGGTTTTCTATTGATATGACCAACGAAGAAGGGAGTGCAGCTGAGCTTCTCTAGGAATGGATCTTATTGACAAAGACATACTGATATAAATGCACAAAATATCTGATATCGGTGCTGCATAATCATTTCTCAGTTTTTAAAGTACTTGCAATTATTGTAGTATTTTAAAGCAAACAAAAGCAGCATGAATGTCCCGAGCAAGGCACAGTTTCTGAATGTGTGTTCAGATTATGAATTTCAAAAGGATTTTATTTAGGCCAAAGTAGCTGTGATGGTGTTTGATTGCAAGCGTTAGACCCCAACCAAAGACACAGAGTCATAATTAATATCTGAGTCTACCTATAAAATCTAGTTTATAATCTAATGTTCTGCTCCTAACAGTTTCTGCTGCAATTGTCCCAAACGTGGAGCATAGCTGCTATCATTGGTGCGGGGGCTTTATAGGTCGCAACGGTGTTGATGTAACGCGCCGGTGTTGACGTCATGTGGCGATAGCGGACAGACAGACGTGCGTATGTGTATGTTTGATTGCAAACAGCCAGTAATCACAAGGTGACCCGCTCTGCAACTGAGCGGAACCGAGTGGGTTTTTGTGCTGTTGGTTAGTGGATGTTCAGCACAGCTGTGTGGTCTCGTGCAATCATACACTGAATGATTCACATTAGCAAATTTAGGTCTGTGCCTTAAACATTCCGATGCATCAAAACTTAATTTCTGTTTTTATGAGCCATCAGTCTTGTTTTAAAAATTGTAAATTCTGTTTTATGTATTAATATGCCATTTTTCCCTGCAGATTTAACCATAATTATAATATTTACAATAACATAAAAATCATTTGAACATTCATCTCCGATTGTAAACTTGGTCATGATGTCTTGTTATAGTTGAAAAAATCAAAGATTTAAGGGTCATATTTTCTTAGGAAACATATTATTCATTTCCACTATTAACCCACATGGAAGTAAAAAGATAATTAGCATCACAAATGTTGATACTGGATGTTGGAACTGTTGATGTTGGAGACTTTTTTGGAGCGTTTCTTTGTTTTTGGCCGGTAGAGATTTTCTCAGCATGAGAACATTAAGTAGAAAAACCATAGTGTCTCAGTATTAACACAAAAATGAATGACATGATCTAACTGCTTCTATTCAAGCAGAAAAGGAACAATAATTATTACTGTTCCTTCTTAATATAACATATTACAAGTAAAATATTGTTATAACCATTTAGTAATGAGTAATTTTAATTTTGATACAGACAGCTAAACACCAGGTAAATTTCAAAGTAGTATTCAAATCGTTTAGGTCTTTATAGAGTAAGGCATGTATAGTTAGCTGACATTAGCTGGTTAGTAGGTCGAGCTATCTGCAGTCAGCTAACTAACGTGCTCACCACAGCTCTTATAGGAGAGATGGGTGGTTTTGCTTTGATTTTCATGACTGTCCATGTCCAACAATATTTCCAAACAGCTGAATTTGTCTATGTTGTATGCAAGGAAAAAGTGTAGCAGCCTTCTTTCACCCTGCTGAACAGCAGTGTGCAGGAAAAGGAAGAATTAGGGGCATTACTGTAGGCTTCACACAGCTGGAGAAAATTCTGGGCGCTGCAACAAGAATGGGTTTTTGAAAGGTTTTGAAAGCCTTAGTTGATCTTTTTTCTTTCAGGCAAATATCTAATAATACTTATTGTTTGTGGTTTGATTTATATTCAAATAACATTCTCTATATTTGTTTCCCTGCATTGCACGGTATTTTAAGATTTTTCACATCGGTTTTTTGGTTTTTGTCTTACTTTTTAGGAATCCTGACATTAATTTAATTCAGATGTGTAACTTTTTGGAAATTTTACTTTAATCTCCACCTATTTCCAACTTTTTCAGCATTACCTACTTTATCTGTGTGTGAGAGTGTGCCTCCTCAGCCACAGTGTCACATCATAGGCTCTGTATGAGTATGTTTATTCTATACAATGACATTTCTTGACATCCCCTGCTTCTCTTTTTATTTTATACTCCACTGCTTTTCTTCAAAGGCTGTCACTTATGGTGGCAGGAAAATTTAAATTGGCAATATTTGGTAAAAATTGTAAAAATCAGGTCACTTGTGTCATAGCTTATGTTTGATATTTTGTTCTCTCTTTGCAGTTTTGATGTGGAGAATGGCCTGTCGGTGGGTCGCAGTCCACTGGACTCTCAGACTAGCCCGGGCTCTGGTCTGGTACTTCAGGGCAACTTCCCTCACAGTCAGCGCCGCGAGTCTTTCCTCTACCGCTCCGACTCAGACTTTGACCTGTCGCCCAAAACCATGTCTCGCAACTCATCCACTGCCAGTGACCTGTGAGTCTTTAAACATGCTATGTTCTTTTTATTGTACCTCGTATAAACCTGCAACCCTGAAAGATCCGCTTGGCCTTCAACTGAAGGATTGAGGAGCTTCATGGGTCCATATCACGAAGGCCTAAAAGAAGATGTAATCCTGAAATAAAATAATAAAAGACACCCATTCATTGAATCATTTTAAAAGAGTAACCTTCCTACATGCTAAGGTAGAGAAGGTAGAGAAAAATACGACTTTTAAATTGTGTGAATTTAAAAACAGACAAAATTATTAAGTTTTTCTAGTAGCCTTAAAAATACAACTGTCTACATATAATCATAGTATTGTTTCATAACAATACCCCTGTACATGCATAATATTATAATAATATAATTAATATTATATTGTTAAACCAAGAAAGTGAAAATTAAACTTATGTTGTGAACACAAGAATAAGAAAATAAAACAAAATGCACTGTAGAGGCTCCATTTTGTCTTGCAGTAATGTGTTTCAACAAGCTGAACAGAACGCTACTCCTAAGTCACAACATACTGGTGTTTATACCATTAAATATGCCATTAGTGTCAAATGGGCGGTATCAACACTGCTGTAGTACTTATAGACTATTTTATTTAAAGGTGTACTGATCAGTAGGTCAGATATCAGAATAATTTTTCCCTGGATCATCTCTGATTGGTGATTATTAGGCCAAATGCTGAAAAATCAAAATTTTTGTTCTTTTCATTGAAATCATCAAAACTGAAAACCCTCACTTTTTGGTTCTGTGAATTAATGCACAAGTTTAATGGTTTGATGAAAACTGATAAAGGTGAAGGACGTATGTTTGATGCATAAATGAGAATAGTCTTATCATTTCTTCATTTTCTGCTGCATACCAAACTACCACCTGTATATAAGAACCTGCAGCGTTTTTTCTGTTTTACATGTTATCGTGCTTTAAAAAAACGGAATTGGCAGAAATCGGCATCGACCAGGAAAAGATTGATCTGTGCATCGTTACACTTTACTCTCATTTAAAAGTCGTGTTTTGAGGTGTGATTCTCAATCTGGCTTTGAAGACGTTTAGGAACACAACTCAAGATTTAACTTCCAGCAGATTAATGGCTAGTTTTGTCTCCTGTTTGTGTTGATTTGTATACCTAAAGATTTCTCTGTGCAGCTAGAAGTCTGTTTAGAGCTAGTCACTGTGTAAATAGGGCCACCAATAGCTCTTGCTCCTTTGTTTTGAAGGGAGGAAGGATTGAAGCATTGGGAAGTTAATTGGCTACCTCGGTGAGACAACGTGTGAAGATACCTGTGTTTTGTTTTCCTGTCTGTCCCCTTTGTACTCCCTGGTGCATCCTGACTCTTCTGCTTCCACGCCACCTTGTCGTCAACATGAAGTCCTAGAAAGCATTTGACAGAACTGAAATCACCCATAATTCATTTTTCATTTGGAGAATGAATTTGGCAATGATTTTACTCAGAGTCAAAATGTTTGCTAGAAGCTAATGCACAAACTCTCTTAATTCTCCCAGCAGCATGAAGTAGAAGGTGTTTAAAGGGAAAGTTCAAATGTTTTAGGTGGAGTTCTGTTAAAAGGTAATGATGACTAGTAAATATCTCACCTGCAGAAAACATAGAGCCTTGCAAAAGAATGTAAGTAAACATTTTGTCACGTTACAACCAAACACAAAGTAGTGTACAACTGTGAAGTGGTAAGAAAATTATGCATGGTTTTTATTTCTACTTGCAAATAAAAACAGGAAGTGTGGTGCACATTTCTATTTAGCCCTATTATATCTGGTACCCTTAAATACAAACCAGTGCAAGAAATTCCCTTCAAAAGTCACCTAATTAGTAAATACTGTGTAAATCAATCTCAGTATGAATGCAGCTGTTCTTTAAAGGCCTCAGTGAGTTGTTAGAGAACATTAGTGAACAAAAAACATCATGGAGACCAAGGAACACAGCAGACACATCAGACATGAAGTTGATAAGAAGTTTTTAAGCAGAGTTAGTTTTTAAAAGAACATCCAAGGCTGATAACCTTGAGATGAGAAATAATTAGAGAATTAACTCCAATTACAGCTACAGGCCTTTTTGAGAATGTCTCCACCAGCTTTGCCCATCTAGAAACTGAAATGTTTGTCCATTTATCTTTGCAAAGTACTTAAAATGCCATCTGATTGGATAGAGAGCATCTGTTCTCTTCCAGGATTGCTCTGGTTGTAGCTCCATCTATACACCCATTGGTTCTGACCAGCATGACTCTACGGCAGAGTGGCATGATGAATTATTTATGGATGATGTGGATGTGAAGTCTCCTCCACACATTTTCGTGTAGTCCAAAACGTTCAGTTTTGGTCTCCTCTGAGCAGAGCACTTTCTTCCATGTGATGTGTCCTCTACATGACTTTCTGTCAACTCTAAACTAGACTTATCGTGGCTTTCTTTCAACAATGACTTTCTTCTTGCCACACAAGAACTGAGATTAAATTAAACACAGGTGGGCTGTTTCAGAATCAGAATCAGAATCAGCTTTATTGCCAAGTTTGTACATACAAACAAGGAATTGGACTCCGGTACACTTTGCTCTTTAGTTTTTGTTTTTGCACTACAGAATATACATATCTACAATGTACAAATATACACATATATAAATAAATAAAAAGGTGCATTTGCAACATCTTTATGCTGTTGTTTTGTACTCTATTGAATGTCAACAGAGAAACAGCCTGGGGGATGAAACTGTCTCTGTGGCGGGTGGTTTTAGTTAACAGTGCTCTGTAGCGTCGGCCTGAAGGCAGAACTCTAAACAGTTTATGTGCAGGGTGTGTGGGGTCTGCAGAGATTTTAGCAGCTCTTTTCCTGACCCTTGACCTGTATAAGTCCTGGATGGAGGGAAGGTCAGCCCTGATGATTCTCTCTGCAGTCCTGATTATTCGTTGCAGTCTGGACCTGTCCTGTTTTGTGGATGAACCAAACCACACTGAGATGGATGAAGACAGACTTAATGATGGCAGTGTAGAAGATGACCAGCAGCTCCTGTGGAAGGTTGTACTTCTTGAGTTGCCTCAGGAAGTACAGTCTCTGCTGGGCCTTCTTTCGAACAGTGTCTATGTGTGAAGACCATCTCAGGTCCTCAGAGATGGTGGTTCCTAAGAACCTGAAGTGATCCACAGCCGACACAGTGTTGTTGAGGATGGTGAGGGGGGTGTATGGAGGTGGTGTTTTCCGAAAGTCCACCACCATCTCCACAGTCTTGAGTGGGTTTAGTTCCAGGCAGTTCTGACTACACCAGTGTATCAGGCCGATCCACCTCCTGTCTGTATGCAGACTCATCACCGTCCTGGATCAGTCCAATGACAGTGGTGTCATCTGCAAACTTAAGGAGTTTCACGGACGAGTCCGCTGAGGTGCAGTCATTTGTGTACAGGGAGAAGAGGAGTGGGGGAGAGAACACACCCTGGGGGGCACCAGTACCTATTGATCTGGTTCGGGAGAAGATGCTCCCCAGTCTCACCTGCTGCTGTCGGTCCGTCAGGAAGCTGTTGATCCACTGACAGGTGGAGGCTGGGATGTTGAGCTGGGTGAGCTTTTGGTGGAGGATGTCTGGTATGATGGTGTTGAAGGCCGAGCTGAAGTCTACAAACAGGATCCTGGCGTACGTCCCTGGATGGTCGAGGTGTTGCAGGATGAAGTGTAGACCCAAGTTAACAGCATCATCTGCCGACCTGTTTGCTCGGTAAGCAAACTGCAGGGCGTCCAGTAGAGGGCCTGTGATGTCTTTCAGGTGCTTCAACACCAGCCGCTCAAAGGATTTCATGACCACAGACGTCAGGGGTACAGGCCTGTAGTCATTTAATCCTAGGATGGTTGGTTTCTTGGGCACTGGGATGATGGTGGATCGTTTGAAGCAGGAGGGGACCTCTGAAGATAATTGGTTTTGTTGGATTTTATTTAGGGGTATCAGAGTAAAAGGACTGAATATAAATGCACATTATATTTGGTGTTTGAAAACGAACAATTTTTCATTCTGTTTCACAATTATGCACTACTTTGTATTGCTCTGTCGCATAAAATCCCAGTAAAACCCATTGCTGTTTGTGACTGTATTGGAACAAGATGTGAACTAGTCCAAAGGGATATAAAGACTTTAGGGAGACATTGTATATTGGACACTTTTGCCTCTGCAGAATGTGTTTGAAATGGTATGGTCCATAAACATGAGATGTTTTAATATGACAAAAGTTCATTTTTAAATAGTTGGTAGCTGGAAATCTGATGTCTGTCATGAAAGCAAAGATGGTTAGAAGGTAATCAACTGCAGGTAAGGTATGTTTTAGCCATCACCTCATAACAAGACCCTGCTTCAAACAAACTCTCTGAACTATCCCTTTAAAGTGCATGCTGTGGCCACCTTTTCACACAGCACTCAGAGCATGAACACTGCTCCTCGCCTGCTTTTTGTTCTGAACACAAACCTGTTTCGGAGGCCTTGTGTGCTTTATGAAGCTCAAAGAAACACAGGTCAGTCTCTGAATTGTCACTGGTACATTTCAAGCCAACCATTCAAAGTAATTTTAGTATTCCCTTGTTTTAAAGCTGCACCAGCTCCTGCATTTGTGTAAATAATACGACCCTCTCTCCAGTCCCGTTACTCCCGTTAAGTTCAAACCAAACAAGGTTTCAGCAAACTGTGGCTTTCCTCCGATATCCTTATGTATTGTCTTTATTTGTCTTTGAATGCTTTCAGAATCATATGCCTCATGACTTTTTCACCAGATGTTTGTGTGTGGTGTTTCAGGCATGGAGAAGACATGATAGTGACTCCATTTGCACAGGTTAGTCCCATTAATACATATCCCTGAAAGTTAATGTTTTCATATTTGACCTGATCTAGAAATGTATGCCAGTAAAGATTCACCAATTGTGGAAAGAAAATGATTAATGATAGATTTCTTAGTTCAGCTATTTTTTTATTCACTCACCTTGTAAACACAACAGTGCAGAAAGCAGCACATTTCTCTCACATTAGTTTTGTTTAGATTTCATTGGGTTGTAATATCGTAAGACCTAAGTTTCTGCATGCCATAATCTGACAATCTAAGAAAAATGGCAAAGACTTTAATGAACAAAGTTTAATGCTAATTCTCATCTGAAGTGTAACGTGCCCTTCTCTGTTGAGCTGTAAGTTGGTCTGGGCCGATGAAAATGATTTTAATGTTGAGTTAGCGTTTTCTTCAAATTCCTATTGTAAAATTGTTGTAATTCTGTCCGTATAATTGATGAGACTTCCTGAAAGAGGTTACTCATTAGTCTGAGAAATAAAAGATGGTTCATTTTTCACAGAAAACACCCACACACATTCTCTTTGTACTGCACAGCTTGTTCTGACTATTTATCCCCTGAGCATTCTGTGTACAAGGGATTTTTTTCCATTCATTTACTATGGGTTTACCTGCAGGAAACTCAAAATGTAGTTTTTTTTCTATAAACATCGGCACACTCATTTATGTACAGTTTTAAGTTGCAACACAATTAACACCGGCCTGCTTTTAGACCCAAAAGCTACACTGAGTTGTCCTGAGCTTTTGTTGTCTTAGGTGTGTAAACCAATTAGTTTTTTGACATCATTTGAAGGATTCAGATTAGATCACATCTCTGTGATGATACTTGTAACATTTAAAAGCAAAAGACAATGTGAAATAACTCCTTACACCTAAGTAATCATATGCCAGTTACTGATATCAAGGTTATAGCCAGGTTTTCAAAAGTTAGGGTATCAAAATAGCTAAACATTTTAAATTATACTGTTCCTTTAAAATCCATTTAAATGAGATGCCAGAGAAAAAGCCAGAAGGATAAGAGTTTTCTCAGAGTAACGCAGCCTCTCACAAATGTTGCTATGCACTGCCAATAAGCTGGCTGAAAGAATGCTACTACATGTTTCCATCACTTACAGAAAGGAAAGAATTGGTTGCTAAGTGAAATTATGGGGTAATTTACTAACTAATGTAATCTTGGTACACTTGTGTTTCTCAATTAAGAGCAGAATGACAAAAATGTGTAGTACTCCGCCCAATAAGCACATGTGGATGTTTATTCTATGTTTTTACTTAAGTCTATGAATCTTATTCAGGCTTATTCATATATCTTCTTTTATTTCTGTAGGTTCTGGCTAGTCTGCGAACAGTAAGAAGTAATGTTGCTGCTCTGACACATCTCCAAGATCGTGTGGTAAACAAGTAAGGGAAGAATTATGGTCCGAATGACAAACTGCTCGATGACTTTGTTAAATTTACCAAAACCTCGTCTTTTCTTGTTCCAGACGACCATCAAGCACCAGTCAACCTCCTCTGTGCAAGCCGTGTCTTTCAGGTGAGTTTATGTGGGAACACTGTGAAGTTATAGCCACAGGAAAACCTCTTTGGCTTTAAAGGCATA
Source organism: Crenichthys baileyi (assembly GCA_036173005.1). Lineage (NCBI taxonomy): Eukaryota > Metazoa > Chordata > Actinopteri > Cyprinodontiformes > Goodeidae > Crenichthys > Crenichthys baileyi. The sequence goes on from JAHHUM010000933.1 coordinate 324,865, forward strand.
ATATCATTATTATTACAACTTTTCCTTTTTAAGTGAAAATAATGAGGCTTGTAGCTCATTTTAGAATATGAATAATAATACATGAATGTGTCTTTCACTCATTAATTTTTGGGTTGTTGAAGCCCTTTTCTGTGAAACCCAATTGGTTTTTCCCTTTTTTAAAATAATGACAACAGAAAAAAAACCCAAAAAACCAAAAATAAAATTTTTAACCTAAATGTTGTTTTTCCGATGCTACTCCAATTAAAAAAAACACGGTTAAGGTAACCATTCTCACCTGTGAGCTGTTTGGTTGTTTGTGAGTACAAAAAATCATTGAGCTGCTGGGCTTCTGACAGACCTCTGCACGTTTCAACCAGTTTTATGGAGAAATGAATGATCACAGGAGATGCAGGAAAGGGTAGCTGAATTTTCTAAACCAAGAAAAGAATATAAAAGTCAGGTACAGCAACAAATCTTTTATCCACAACTACAAGGTAAATAGTTTTGGATGCAAAGGAAAATATAAAAACAACTTCAACTGACATATGGAATTCTAAAAAAAGTGGTGGGTTTAAAAATGAAAAATAATGTAATAAGGGGGCATTTAAAAAAAAACGGGTGCATGGCCCCTGTCGCAAAAAAAACACCTTTAGTAACCCCAAACAACCAAGAAAGTTTTCAAAATTTCAAAAAAAAAAGTTTTCAGAGTCCCAAAAACGAATTTATGCCCCCAAAAAAAAAAACCAAAAGAAAATTTTATCCTGATAATCCTTAAAACCGGCACTCGTTTCCTAAGTTGTTCCACCTTAGACTTGAAACGTGTGTTTGTGTGACCTTTTAGAAGAGCCCTATCGAACTGGCGAGGGACTTGGAAGGCTGGACTGGGGTTTTGGATCAGTGGAACCCGCACAGAGGGGTTTGTCGGGGGGAGGCGTCCAATAAAAGGGAAAAAGGATGCGTGCTCAGCTCATGGAAACAATGCGTACAACTGTTTTTCCAAACATCTCCATAGTTGTTGTTGAACTGGTTTGTTTGTCTTGTAAATGTCATTTTTATCTAGTTTTTATCTTTAATAGCATAGGTTCTCCTTAAAGTTAAATCAAGAATAATTTAACATATTTGTCATTTTTGAGAAAAAAAAAATGTGTTTAATTTAAAAAAACGTTTAAAGTCCCTTTTTTTAGGAAAAAAAGCAAATTTTTCTAGGGGGAAAAAAAACCAGGGGTTTATTTCTACATGTTCCCCCCTCTGAAAAAAGTTAATTAGCGTCACTTCTTTCTGTTACTCCTTTCTGTGTGGTTCCTTCATCCCACCTTCAACCAATCAGCTCTCAGTTATCCACCCAGCCTCTAAAGCCAGACGAATATGATTGGTCAGAGAGAGATATGGAGGGGAGAGGGTTGGGGGGCTGCATGCAGGACAGAGAGGAGAGTTCCTCACAGAATCTCCCTCCATCCCTCTTTCTTATTGACAGTGTGTAACAGTGTTGGGCCCCTAAAACCTTGTTCCCCCCCACTTATCTCCCCAAAATAAATTTGGGGCTGTGGCAATTGGTTAAACGGATTCTTTTTAGTTTTAGACACTCCATGCTGCAGGACTTACAGGGCAGATTACAGTCAATCAGTTACAGAAAAAACTTGGATTCTTGCTTTTTGCGAAAAATTAGAAGTTTGGGGTTAAACATGCTTCTGCTGGAAAAGTTTGGGTTTTTGTCTGTGTGGGGGATTTCAGACAGGTGAGGACAGAGAAATTTGGGGGGATGGTTTTTCCTTGTTTACACTTGGATCTACTGATTGGTGGTGCAGTTGTGGGGCGTGGGGTTTCCTGGGCCATAATTTTAAAGTGGCCGGGGGGGGTCAAAATTTTTTTGGCTGGACTGGATCTCCCAATTTAAAATTTGGTTTTTTGTTTTTCTTTTAAATGTGGTTTTTAAAATATTGACACCCGCACGTTTAAAAGGTTGCTTTTTTTGGCAGAAATCTGTCAAAAACAATGCAGAATGGCAAACACATGCATTATTTGCACCACTCTGACTGGTAAAAAAAAACTATTGTCACCCCCCTGTGAACACCAGAAATGCTGCCAATCTCTAAACTGATTTAACAAGACAACCAGTGTACAGTGAAAATGGATCTGGTGGCAATCTGGTGGTGGATGTGTTTTGTTGATATAAAATGAAGAATATATTCAATAACATCTCATCTGCAAACTATATCATATCCAATCCCCCTCAAAAAAGTTGGGCAGATGCTTTATTACACTGCAGCACTTTGGTTTTTTGGTTTTTTACCTAATATGATGAAAAAATTTTTGTTTATTAAAAAAATTAAGCAAAAAAGGGAATAAAAAGGAAAAAGTTTTTAAAAATTAACCCCAGGGATTTCCTAAAACTCCTGCTAGTGAAAAATACACCCTTTTAGGGAGAAAAAGGGTTCCCGCTGGGAAAATTATAATTAATAAAAATATTCAGTAATTTGTTTTTTAAATTGTTTTTTAGTTTGGCTCCCTTTACCACCGGTATATTTTAAGCTGTGCTACGAAAACCCCATTGCTTTTTTTGGGGAAAGAAAAATGTGGGAAATTTTTGGGACATAATTACAGATAAAAACAATTAACTTATAAATTGAGGCCGTGGGGGAGATTTCTCTGGTGAGATCTTGCAACGCTGCTTACAGTTAGGTTTTCTTTGGACAGCTATTGTTAGCAAAACATTACCCCTTTTTTTGGGTAAAACGGGAATATTGGGTCGGGTTTGTTTGCATTTTGGGGATTGTAAAAAATTTTTTTTCGGAAACTTACTTGGGGGGTTAAACCAACATGTTAACTCTAGCATGTCAGCTAACTTTAGCATACTAGATTGAATTAGTTTTATTTACTAGTTTTGGGCCCCAATACTTTTAAAGGGGTCCCTAGAAAGGCAAAAATTTTAAGTTTTTTAAAGTATTGCTAGTAAAAAAACATGCTCCTTGGGGTTTAGTTTTTTATTTGGTTTGCTCTTTCAGTCAAAATTTGGCTGTCTTTGGATTTTTTTTTTACCCCTTTCAGGTTACAGACAAAAACTATTTATGCAAGTGTGCATGTACAGTTTTTTAGACCCCCCCAACAAATTTTTTTGTTTTTTTTTTTGTTTTTGGTTTTGCAGTTTAAAAGGGGGGCTAAACCGTGAGCTGACGAAAGCTATCAGGGGACAAGCCGCTAGGGAAACCCAGGGGTTCAGGGGTTTAAATCGCCCCCCTTTCCCCCGGGGGATTTTTTTCACATGTCAAAGGGGGGGCTAAAAAAGTTTAAAACAACAAGTATCATTTTTAAAAAAAAATACTTGTTAAAAGAAAATAACTTTAATTTTGTGGGGGAAATTTGAGGTTTTTTTTCAGGGAGAGGGGGATTCCCACAAAAAATCTAAAGTGTTTTTACGGGGCCAGGGGGGTTTTTCCCCTCGGGCACCCAAGCTGACACCCCAACCCACCAGGGGGAGGGGTTTAAAAAAAACCCTCTAAACCTAAAAAACGTGCCATTTTTTTTGGCGCTTTTAGGGTGGGGGCCCTAAAAAGGGGTTGGGGTTTTGGGGAAAATGGAGATTGAGTTTTTTGGTTACTTGCAGGGAGTGGGGTTGCTGTTATTGTCCAACTTCAAAAGGGGGTTAAAAAAAAAAAAAAAAAACGCAGATATTTTGGGTTTGGGGGTTTTTGCAGGTTTTGGGTGAGATTTTTTTCCCCAGGGGAGAAATTTGGGGTTAAAAACTGGGGGGGGTTTTTTAACCTGGGGGTCGTTTCAGTGGTCCCGTTTTTCTGCAGGTTAGGCAAAAAATCCCCCCCCATGGGTGATCAAGACCCACAAACACAGAAAAATACAATGGCACATCCACCCAAAGGAAAGAAATGATATAATGTTGTCAAAATAACAAGACAATTTTGTTTCATAAAGGAGTAATGTATAGACCTGTTTTATATAGGAAAAACAATCTTAAATTAGTTCTGTTGTAAAATTCTATTTTTTTAGAAAAAAAAATTCTAAAGTAACCCAAAAATTTTGACCGTCTATGGGCCCCAACCCCCAAATTTATAATGCCCAAGGGGAAATACACTAAAACAAACACAAATCTTTTTAAAAAGTACCCAAGTAAAGCTATTTAAATAGGAAATTTTTTGAGGGGAAAAAAACTCTAAAAACTTTTTTTTGGTTTAAAGGGTAAAAAAAAAATTTTTAAAGACTGTTTAAAAAAAAGACAGAACAATGCAGATCAAAAAAAACCAAATATTAAATCATTTTGGGAATGTTTCTTAAATAAAAACAGGGTTTGTTTAAGGGAAAACCCTTTTCAGGTGCAAAAATTTTTCATCAGGGGGAAAATTTGAAAAAATTTTGGGAAAAAAAACCAAATGAAAGGGAATTTTTCTCCTTTCCAGCCCTAAAGACCCTGGACTATTTCCCAAAGAAAAGGGACAAAGTTTCAATTTTTTAGATGTGGAAAACATTTCTTAGATTTCATCCCCCAAAAACTTCCCGGGGTGTAACTGAACCCAAAAGGGTTTTTTTTTCAAACAAATAGGGCCAAACAAGGGTTTTGTTTTTATTTCATTTCTTTGCTGCTACTTTGTGGGGGTTTTCAAAAAAACATAAAACCCAAAAGGTTTTAAAGAGAAAAAAAAAATTTTTCAAAAAGGGCAACTTTTTTGGGTAGAATTCAGCCTTTAAAAGCTTTTTAAAACCCCTGACTTGAAAAATTTAATAAAAAAGGGGCAAAGAAAGGGGTTAGTTTTTTTGGACATAGTAGGAAAATGTGTTTTTGGGGGAGGAAAAAAACTGGTTTTTTTTTTATTAAAAGGCCAGAAAACAGGAGAGGTGTTTTTTAAGCAAACAAAAAAGAATGGCACAATTTTAAATAAATTATATAACTTTAGAGGAAAGAGAAAATTCAAATAACATAAAGAAAAAAGAAAAATTAAATGTGGATTAAGATGATAAATTTTTACAGAATTAAGAAATGTAAAATAAGGAAAAAGAATATATAGGGACACAGAAAGGGAAACGAAACATAAAGAATGATGAACGAACATTTTTGTCTAAATGAGGCAACTAAAAGAGCATTTTTCTGAAATAGAGAACAGACTGGGAAGGGGAAAATTTCTCCGTCTCTGAAGCGGGAGGAGGTGCTGCAACAGACAGCATTCCCGGACACATTGTGTGGCGTTGTCATGGCAACTAGGCTGAGTATTATCCAACGGCGTGTTGCATCAATAGGAGGCTCAGTCTTCGGCAGCCCCTCTGGCAGGATGGTCCAGCCAAACGAGGATGGAGCCATCAGTCAGGCTCCATTCTGAGATGAATGCCTCGAGCCTGGCTGCGTTTGGAGATGAACCCCATGGCTCTGGGCGTGAGGAAGAGGAGGCACTGTGAGAGAGGTGAGAGAGGCCAGACGGTGCCTCCTATGAAGATGTTGTTAGGATCGCTGATGCGTCTGAGCGGTGGCGTGTCCTTGTATTGAGGCTCAGATCTGGATGTTGATCATGCAGTCACTGCTGCCAGGCTAATGAAACCAATCATGGCTGGAAACCACAAAGGATAATATGTGAGCGTGAGGTAAAGAAGTCAAAGTAGGAAGATCGTTTCTTTGGTTTATACAAAAATGGATGAGTCATTTTAGCATAGCCATATCTGCTGGGACAGCACCTTTGTGTCATCAGATAGTATGGAGATCATGTCTGCTGTGTTGGTTAAAACCTTGTGCCGCTGCTTTTTTCTTCTTACTCCTTTCTTTTATTTTGTATATAATTCCTTTTAAATTTAGGAAAATGTGAGAAGCTCTGTGTGTTATTGGGCTCAAAACAATACCAATGCCTTTCTTCTCTCTGTACCTTCTACCACACTGTCCTCTACACACCACAAAAGCAGGATAATCAATATCTTTTCTACAACATTGAAATCTGATTTATTTTAACTGATGTAAAAGCATTGCAAGTTGTTCACAAGGTCATTGCACTGTGTTATGTTGAAAAGATGTTATTAAGCATGCCCATCCTTAATTAAAAACATATACTGAAACACTGACAACTAGAATCTGAATTTTGTGGCAAATTTCCCATCTCTGGTTTTTGTAAAGCTTTGTGCTATAAGTATGTGTTTTATGTGATCTTGACTTCTCTTTAGAAACTCTTTTATAAGATTTAAGAACAGCATTGAAGATATATAATTTTAGCCTATCTGCCATTACAAACAACAAATAATTTAAATTAAGAGCAGAGGTGATTTCATGGCACATGTGAAAGTACAGATATTTTACAATTTTAAAACAAAGAAAGAAAGTTGACATTTTAAACTGTCTTTGGCATGTTATGCTAGCAATTATCCAAGCTAGCATGGCTAGCATTACTAATACATACAGGGGTTGGACAATGAAACACCTGGTTTTAGACCACAATAATTTATTAGTATGGTGTAGGGCCTCCTTTTGCGGCCAATATTGCGTCAATTCATCTGGGGAATGACATATACAAGTCCTGCACCGTGGTCAGAGGGATTTTAAGCCATTTTTCTTGCAGGATAGTGGCCAGGTCACTACGTGATACTGGTGGAGGAAAACGTTTCCTGACTCACTCCTCCAAAACACCCCAAAGTGGCTCAATAATATTTAGATCTGGTGACTGTGCAGGCCATGGGAGATGTTCAACTTCACTTTCATGTTCATCAAACCAATCTTTCACCAGTCTTGCTGTGTGTATTGGTGCATTGTCATCCTGATACACGGCACCGCCTTCAGGATACAATGTTTGAACCATTGGATGCACATGATCCTCAAGAATGGTTCGCTGGTCCTTGACAGTGACGCGCCCATCTAGCACAAGTATTGGGCCAAGGGAATGCCATGATATGGCAGCCCAAACCATCACTGATCCACCCCCATGCTTCACTCTGGGCATGCAACAGTCTGGGTGGTATGCTTCTTTGGGGCTTCTCCACACCGTAACTCTCCCGGATGTGGGGAAAACAGTAAAGGTGGACTCATCAGAGAACAATAAATGTTTCACATTGTCCACAGCCCAAGATTTGCGCTCCTTGCACCATTGAAACCAACGTTTGGCATTGGCATGAGTGACCAAAGGTTTGGCTATAGCAGCCCGGCCGTGTATATTGACCCTGTGGAGCTCCCGACGGACAGTTCTGGTGGAAACAGGAGAGTTGAGGTGCACATTTAATTCTGCTGTGATTTGGGCAGCCGTGGTTTTATGTTTTTTGGATACAATCCGGGTTAGCACCCGAACATCCCTTTCAGACAGCTTCCTCTTGCGTCCACAGTTAATCCTGTTGGATGTGGTTCGTCCTTCTTGGTGGTATGCTGACATTACCCTGGATACCGTGGCTCTTTATACATCACAAAGACTTGCTGTCTTGGTCACAGATGCGCCAGCAAGACGTGCACCAACAATTTGTCCTCTTTTGAACTCTGGTATGTTACCCATAATGTTGTGTGCATTTCAATATTATAAGCAAAACTGTGCTCTTATCCTGCTAATTGAACCTTCAGACTCTGCTCTTACTGGTGCAATGTGCAATCAATGAAGACTGGCTACCAGGCTGGTCCAATTTAGCCATGAAACCTCCCACACTAAAATGACAGGTGTTTCAGTTTCATTGTCCAACCCCTGTATTTTCTGCATATATTCCCTGGAGAATGACTCCCCTTACTTTATCTTTAAAGTTTCTAAAAGGCTGCCTGTAAAAGCTGTAAACGGGTTAATAGCAATACCCATAACCCAGGTTCATTGCTTAGAGCACCACTAAGTTTGGATCCACATACATTTTTGATGAATATCCTCAGTTTTGTCAGAGAGACACAAGAACAGATGGTTCAGGGAACAGTCTTATTTCATGGCTCATTTATAGGATTTTGGCTAGCCATACCTTCATGCATGTTTTGTTTTTGGGGGGTTTACGCTGCAGAGAAACAACATGACTTGGAGATCCTGTCTCCGCCTTCTAAGGAGAAGGAGAAGAAGAAAAGGCCGATGTCACAGATTAGTGGTGTGAAAAAAGCCACACCAAGCCCAAGCTTAGCTCCTGCCTGCATCCCTCGCTTTGGCGTCAACACACCGCATGAGAGCATGCTGGCAAAGGTGAGATCAGATAACCCAGAAATGGCTAAAGAAACACTTATTTTTTATATTCTTTATAATATACTTGTTGTTTTCATGTACATTTTGTTCTTCACAGGAAATTGAGGACCTTAATCGTTGGGGTATGGATATTTTCAAACTAGCAGAATATGCAGGAAACCGCCCTCTGACGGTGATCATGCACTCCATCTTCCAGGTAAGAGAATCCCTCTGTAAGAAATAGTTTTCTCCACAAAATGTGGAAAAAAAACAGAACATGAAAATGGAGCACACTAAGTTTAAATGCAAGAAATGACTGCAAAGGAATCTAATATGCCTTTATTTGTAGTTCACCATGTTTAATTAAAAGAACTTACAAGAGAAACTGCATTTGTTTTATTTGTTGTTTGTTCTTCCATTGACAGGAGCGAGATCTTCTGAAAACCTTCAAGGTGCCAATTGACACCTTTCTCACCTTCATGATGACTTTAGAGGACCATTACCATGCGGACGTAGCTTATCACAACAACATCCATGCAGCTGATGTGGTGCAATCCACCCATGTACTCCTGTCCACTCCTGCTTTAGAGGTGAGCTCAGTAGTTTTTCACTCACTCTTTAAACTCAAGCTATGTTTTCAGCTTGAGTTAAAGTTTAAGTGACCCTGGTTTGTCGTCTTTCTTCACTCAAGGCGGTGTTTACAGACCTAGAGATCATGGCCGCTCTTTTTGCAAGCGCCATCCATGACGTCGACCACCCTGGCGTCACCAACCAGTTCCTCATAAACACCAGTATGTTACTCCCTGTTTCTGCATTCACCTGGGATCACACACGTGATATAAAGAAGCATGTCAATGGATAACATTTTATAATTTTACTATTAAAGTAGACTGTTGCAAGTGTTTAAATAAATCAAAACTAAATGAAAAGTGTGTCAGTAATTGAACATACAAGAGAAACGTCTAGAACAATAATGAACACCTTCACATCAATTAGCTGCACTGGTGAAGATGTGTAAAAATTATTCTGTTACTGAAATAGCATAATCTTATTCTGAAAATAAATGTAAAAATCAGTGAGCAGGATGTTGAGAAAGGAAAAAATGTTTAATTTTGGGGTCACCAAGTCTCAGTAACAACCATTAAACACAATCTACAAGCCAACCGGCTGTTTGGGAGGCATGCAAGGGGAAAAAAGAGCTTTTATGTTCTACCAATATAAGCACAGGTTTGCTACATTGTAGGTAAAAGAAAAAATAATTGGCCACGGGGAAGTAATTTTCTTAAAAAAAAGTTGTAAATCTCTGAGAAAAAATTATAATTTTCTTTGATTAAAGGCATAAATGTATGACATTAAAACTAAGATATTCTCTGACAATGTAAAGTCAGAATTTTGCATGAAAACAAGTACAGACGTTTACCAAGATTACACAGTCAAACATTTGCATCACAATTTCTTTGATTCAACTGAATTTGTCTGCTGTTTAATGACCTGAAATCTAATCAAAACCAAAAACCAGGCTACCACGAGCTTTGAGCTAAATCACAGCTTTTTGTGAGATGATGTTTATAAGGTTATGGTTGGATAGTGACAGTTTCCTCTTTCCTTCTTGTAGGTTCTGAGTTGGCACTAATGTACAACGATTCATCTGTGCTGGAGAACCATCACCTAGCTGTTGGCTTCAAGCTACTGCAAGACGAAAACTGTGACATCTTCCAGAACCTCAGCAAGAAACAGAAAGACTCCCTCCGAAAGATGGTGATTGACATGGTAAGGCTGGGACTCCCTAAGGATTCCTAAAAACTCTGGATAAGAATGGGAAATTCTGGAATTTTATGTAAAACTGTCCAGGTGTGAACAAGTATAGAAAAAGAAAGAAAGAATTAACTCAAATATTTATATTTCCAGACCATGTTTTAATCTTTAAATATATCCACCCATCCATCTATCCTTGAACCATGACATCTGTAGGAATGTCAGTAGAAAATTCATGATAAATGTTTGTTTTAACTTTTCAACAAAAGACAAAATTCACAGAAAATTAAGTCTAGAAAGACATGAAACTTTGACATGAAAATGGAAGAGGAAGTCTGTTTAATAAATTATAAGCTTTCAAATTCATTTTGAACATTTTGATTACAGATCTTGATTTTGTCAAAAACGTCTGATAATACTTCAAATTGCAAAAACAAAAATACCACGGAAAAACTTTCACAACATACATTTCTAGCTTCTGTTTTCAGCCTTAAAACCGAAAAAATTGTATTCATATTTATTCTGTTTGTTTTTCTGTGTAAGTGCTGCATGCAAGTTTGACAAAATAGGACAGTTATTTTTAATTTAACTGTAAAACTGTAAAAGAGATATAGAGAGATTTAAAGCTAAACCTGCATCACTAAAGCTACAGCAACTTTTTATCTCTTAGTACCTCATAAACATCACTGTTCAGTAATTTAAAAAATAAACAGATATAATTTAGAGTCGTTAAGGATGATTTCTGTTGTGTGTCTTGCTCTATTTAGGTGCTGGCCACAGATATGTCCAAACACATGAACTTCTTGGCAGACATGAAGACGATGGTGGAGACCAAGAAAGTGACTAGTTTGGGAGTCCTTCTGCTAGACAATTACTCTGACCGCATCCAGGTAAATGACGTCATGACATTTGAATCGTGTTTTTGGGAATTAGAAATGAAAATACCCATATATATGTGCAGCCTTTTCTTCATCAGCCTTCATGTTTTTAAACGTGTAAAAATCTGTTGTGCACATGAATGTTTGTTATTCAAAAGAAGAAACAGTGTTGTGAAAAAGGATTTGGCACATTTACAGATTTGTTCCGTTTCGGCTTCTTGTAAAAATGTTACGTCTCTGCTCGTCGTGGACACAAAGTAAATGACAAAACCCAAAAGATAATAAAAATAATTGTCACCGTTTATTTTCAATGTATGAGTTCAAAGAAATAAAACAAAGTACAGCAATAGTCAAAAAAAGAGTTCTGTTCAAAAATGAACTAGAATACAACATAAAACGTCTCTTCTTTAGAGTAAACTGATAATAATTAAAGACAAAAGTGAAAGATCCAAAAACAAAATACACAATCAAACCTACCAAGGAGCAGAAGCTAAAACCAGGGTCTCATTCCTTAAAAAATGAAGTCTTCCCAAATAGAGTACCTTTGCTACAAAAGTCACAGAACCACTGAAGCGAAGCAAAACCACGACAACCTAAAAACACACAACAAGGCAGCATTACAAGCAGACAATGGCATACTGCACATAAAGCACAGTAGCATTGAATGAAGGCCAGCTTTTAAATCTCCCTGTCAACCCTACAGCCTCCCCATTGGCTGCAGTTGATGGGTGGGTGGTGCTATGCAAGTGTCCTCCAGACAATCATCAGATAAACCTTGAAGGTCCAGTTGGAAGTCCACCAGTAGGGGGAAGCAGTTCAGCAATTGGAGATGTATTAGAAGGAAAATTCCTACATGGAAATTCAGTACGGAGAATAAAGAGAAAACCACAATAGGATGGAGGCAGTACAGGCCTGGGGCCTTAACATTTAGATCATCAAACAAACGTTAACATCATACAAAGATAACCTGAATAAATGCAAGTAATTGTTTTCAAATGCATTATTTTTGGAAAAGAATAAGAATAAGTTTTCCACCTATGTGAAAAAATAATTGCGCCCTAAACACTTGGAAGCAAACTCTTAATTTAATGATTTTTAGCCATTTAGAGTTGGACCTGTTAGTGTACTTTAAACCATTTTTCTGCTGCATAACCCAAGTGGCCCTGAGCTTAAGGTCCCAAACATTCTCCTTCAGGATTTTCTGCTAGAGAGCAGTATTAGTGGTTCCATAAATTACTGCAGTTGATATAAAATATGAAATGCTGTGTTAGTTGAAACTTTCCCAGGAGTCCTGGGGACCATCACGATGTGGTTATTTGGCAAACATGAGACAGACCCTTTATGTTCTTCTTGGTCAGGAGAGGTTTTGACCTTTGTACTCTTCCATGGATGCCATTTTTGCCTGGTTTCGCATCTTTATTGTTGAATCATGAATGCTGAGTGAGGCCTGCAGTACTTCACATGTTCTTCTGGTTCCTTTTGTAATCTCCTGCAGGAGTCGTCGATGCCTCCCTGCAGTAACGTTGGTTGGCTGGCCTCTCCTGGGAAAGCTCAGCACTGATCCATCTTTTTTCAGTGTATGATGGCTCCCATTGTGGTTTTATTTGAGTCCCAAAGCCTTAAAATGGCTTTTGGAACCCTTTCCCTTTTTTTATTTATCATCTGTTCCTGGATTTCCTTAGAATTTCCTTCTTCATGTTGTCAAACAAGCTGGGGGGATATATACTCGATTTGTCTCTGTCTCTTATTGAACTTTGTTAGATGATATGAAACATTTAAGGAATTGGGATAAAATAACTGAATAAATCTGTAAGAGGTCAAATACTGTTTTGCTACATTGTTTCTTGGTTTGTCACTTAAATCTGTAAAAATGCATGAAGATGCTGCTGCCATGAAACAGCAGCCTGGTCAATGGATCTAGTTGTACTTATGGCAGAATGAACTGCTTTCAGTTATTTTGGCTCATAAACACTGTAGAAAAGCTATCCCTCCCCTGGTCATTTCATTCAAAAAGCAACTTCTGCCTCACACGTTACACTTTGTCTGCTCCATTTTGTAACCGAGTCTTTTTTTCCCGCAGGTTCTACAGAACATGGTCCACTGTGCTGACTTGAGCAACCCAACCAAACCACTGGAGCTGTACCGAAAATGGACGGACCGCATCATGGTGGAGTTCTTCACACAGGGAGACCGGGAGAGGGACAAGGGGATGGAGATTAGTCCTATGTGCGACAAACATAACGCCTCCATAGAGAAGAGCCAAGTAAGGCACCCTGGCCTTAATGGTTGTATCGTCATATTGTTGAAAAGTTCAAGGGATATGAATATTTTTGCAAGGCACTTTCAGGCTTCATTGGAGTTTTACACTTTAATGTTTACAAGCTTTACCTGTTGGTGCTTGTTTCTCTTTAATGTTTTTCTATTTTCTTACTTAGGTGGGGTTTATTGACTACATCGTGCACCCTCTGTGGGAGACCTGGGCGGACCTGGTGCACCCTGACGCCCAGGACATTCTGGACACGCTTGAGGACAACAGGGAGTGGTACCAGAGCATGATCCCCCTCAGCCCCTCGCCGACAAGCCCGGACGAGCACCACGCTGAGGTGGGACCTGCAGATGGAACTGCAGGGGCAGGAGGAGCCGTCTCTTCAGGAGGAGGAGAAAAATTCCAGTTTGAACTCACCTTGGAGGAGGAGGAGGAGGAGGAGGTGGAGTCCGACCTCGAGAGCCCCTTGGAAGAGGAGTTTCAGACAAGCGGAGATAGACGACAGGATTCCTCCACGCCTTCCCTGTCTCCAGACCCCCGCAGCAGCAACAGCAGCAGGTACCGTCCCCCCTCACCTCACCCATCTCGGACCCTGAATCTGGCCTCCATGTCAGTGCGGAGCCCCCACCCTCACAGGACGCTGGCCTCCCCGGGACCGGAGGGTTCAGACAGGAACAGAGAGCTGAGCCAGGAGGGCGACGGAGTGGCCTGCCTGCAGATGGGAACGTAATGACCAGCACAAGCCGCCCTGTCAAAGAGACATAAGTGCTGGAGCCGTAGGCAGGGCGAGCCTTTGCCAATAATGTCTGTGAAATCACCACAGTCCCTTTACACTGGAGACACCTCTCTGGAGAGCAGAGGAAAAATTCTCCTCTGTGTTTTTCTTTCTTTTCCAGCAAGATGAAATGTTTAATCCTCTGTCCCAGTGCCTGATAAGCCTTCCTGGTTTACTGCAGCTTCAGTTGGAAGCTTTCCTGGTGAATAAGTGCTGCATTTAACTGGGAAGGGTGGAATTAAGGCTTGTACTAACACAAAAGGTAACAAAACCTAAAAGGAAATGTCTTCCTCCAAAATAACTGTGACATCCGAACATGAGCGGTGAATGAGGACTACAGAGGTGTGACAGGGTCTTGGAACTTATTTTGCACCATCGTTTTAATGTAGGATCTAGGATTAGTGAGTTGGGATAAGTGAGTATGATTTATTTCTTTAAGAATGACGTGTGAAATGAGTCATTTAACCAAATACGGGATGTAGATGAGAAAATCGACGGACCTAAACCTCAGGGTATGAAGTGAAGCATAAACCTAATGTAGCACAGGCATACTGAACCACCCCCCCAATACACACACACCTGACCCCAAACTGTCCTTTCTGTTTGTCTCCACGAAAGCTGAGACTCTGTCCAACATGTGTGTGTTTGCATTTATTTAAATCCCTTTAATAGAGAATTTGGCAGATGAAGCAATCAGATACACAAACCAGCTTGTAGCACCACAGGAACCGAACACTTTGGACTGAACCCCAGTCTTGCCTGTTGAAAAGACACCAATGTATAATTAGTTTGAGCTTTATTCTATTTTTTACCTTATGTTTTTAAATTGTTTTATTGTTTTAATTTCTATAGTGTTCCTTGTTGTATGTTTGCTGTTCTCGTGTGTTTTTGTGCTTAAAAAAAGCATTTTTTTAATCAGGGTGCCTCCGGTCCGCAGTAGCACTTTACCGTCTTTAACGTTCAGCTCTCGTATTTAGTCACACAAAGGGCTTCACCCACTGTAGGCCTACTGATCACAAAAAACTGTACAGGACATTGGACTACAGCTATCAGAAGGCAAGGCAGGCCACAAACTAAATTCTTATGGACCAGTGTGAAACATCCCAGCTCTCCAGCAGCTTCTAAAGCTACAAGTTGAAGGATTCTGTTATTTAAATACCTAATAAGAATTATTAGATTCTGGGGCTAAAATGGTCTTCAAATCATTCTGACAATCTTCTTGTAATTAAATGGAAATACAAGCAACTTTATTTTGCTCCAAATCTGAGCTTTTACAAAGAAAAAACTGCACCCACTGACACCACTGCACACAGGGTTCCTACACAGGCTGGCAAATATCAGTTTTACTTTTACCCAAGTTTGGATAAGTTTTGAAAAAGTAAAACTGAGTATGGAATAAAGGTGCACCAGCAAATCTTCAACAGATTATAAATGCCCAATTTTCAATTAATCGGCAGGTCATATTGTACAAAAAAGCTTTTTTTCCACTGCATTAAATACATCAAAACTAAGAACTCTCACCATTTTTATTCTAAAAGTGCATCTCCCAGTTTAAACTCAACAGTTCATTATATCTTCTAACTTTAAATGGTGCAACCCAAATAACTGGTATTCATGTTTGCAAATACAACATTTAAACTCAGCCAACGTTAGCTGACTAGACTAATGCTATCAACAAAGCTGTCTTTTTAGGGATTTAAACCGGTAATGTTAAAGAATTTAACAGTGTTTTTGCTCGGCAACACTAATTAAAACAAGAACAGCTCACCAAGATTGTCGATCATTAGCTCAAACTGGTCGATCAATTTTAAAAGAAGAACCTCACTGCAAATGCCAGAACCTCTCCTCTCATTTCCTCTTGAATCAAAGATAATTAAATATAAAGTCTGCATGGGCAAATTTCATTCAAATTTCAAATCGTTAAACTTTTCCATAAGGGTTAGAGTGACTCTACAAAAGTCATAAAGTGTAACTGCTGTAACAGAATCATTGGTCATAATTCTGTTATCGAAAATTTCATCATTTATTTTCACGAGCTGAATTGCTTTCTTCTCTCCCCCGGACATCCGCGGGATCAGGTTTGCTGCAGATTATTTAAAATCTGTTCTGGTCACACATTTCCGAAAAGTTTGAATGACATTAAATAGCTTTTCATCCATAAACGCTCTACAGCAGTTTGATATTAATGCTGTACTGATCTGATTTTACAGTTTTTAAATCACATTCTGGACTAAGCTATCACCAAAGTAGCTGTGCAGCTCTCTCTGTGTCAGCAGACATAGTTTATGTAAACAGAACCTGCACTGGAAACACACACACAACTGACAGCCTAAAATAAACTGTCCCAATAAAATATTTAGCATTTAATAGGATTAATGATCGGGAGCTATTCTTAGATGCATAAATGTTGACATTCTTGTAATTTCCTCTTTTTCTGTTGATTTCAAAGCTACTTTATACACCAAAGAACCATCAGAACATTTTATTTGCTATAGCGAATTAGAAATAATAATAACTAATAATAATAATAATAATAACTCTCAGTCGGTATTGGCCAAGAAAAACCTGATTGGTGCATCTCTGGGTTGGAAACACGCTGGAGTTTCCTGACTTTATTACTTATTCCAATTATCAAAAGATAAATATCTGAATTTCTTAAAATCTGGTGTATTTTACACAGATGCTGTAGATTTTAATTTGATGAAGTTTGTCCAGCTGCAAATAACATTTTCCATTCTAGCCTTTCCTGATATATGGAACAAAAAAAACTATAAAACACAATTAGATGAGTGTATTTTATATTAAAATTCTCAGGATATGATAAAAAATTTCTAAAGAAATTTATGCCTGGAACTGTAACATTTTAAAATGGAAAATGTGTAGCAACCCTTAATGTAGCAACTTAAGTGCAGCCCTTTTAAAAACTAGTATGCCCTCCTTTTTAGACAGAGCATCACTGTGGCTGATCTTTGGCTGTGAGGTGGTTGAACTCACTTCTGTGCATCTGAATTTAAATGAATTGTTTAGTTTGGGAAAAACAACTTTCATTCATAAAGTTCCTCATTGCCTAAAAAATGCTGTAAGTTAAGCCTGAAAGTACATGTTCCTTCATCTAAATGAATTTTGATTGATCCCATTTATTCCATAACTCAGACACATTGTATACCAAGAAATGACTATGTAAGAACTGAGTAAGGTTGCAGTTAAAATGAATATAAATTTCTCTAGTTTGTGAAACTTCCAGAGCTTAAAACCTGATGCTACAATCTATTTGTATTTAATAGTCAGATTTTTCAGGTTCACCATCACAAATTCAACATAAACACCCCTGAATCTGATATTCTGAGTGAGAAAGTTGGAGGTTTCTGAGGCGCTTTGAGTTTAGTATCCAAAATGGCTGCCATGCATATAAGACTAGCTCTTCTGACAGTGTGTATCCCATTAAACCAGTGGCACACAACTGCTGTACAAATTTGTGAATATCTTCCTTTAGCATTCATAAATTGCTCATCAATAACATGCTCCAAAAGAAGTGTGGGGAGACCCTCCCTCAGGAACAAAATCTGCACCAATTGAAATTTATGCACTTCTTGTAGTTTCCCGTTTCCTGTTATCATCATTTGAGAGCCACAACTTACCTCTAAATAAATACCTCTAGTATAAAGAAAAAAAAAGTGAAAGATTCAGATGGTACTCACTTTTCTCCAAATAAATCTAAGTTAAAAGGATCAAAGTTTCTTGAGTTTTGATTAACTCTTTCCAGAGAAACACCCTAAGTTTATTGTTACACATTCTATCCCTTCATTGTTTAACAAAACCACACCTCAAGCATCAGCCACAGGTTAACGTTTGCTGTCTAAGCTAAAATATTTTCTCCTTTTCCCCAATATGAATAAGGATCTCAATAACAACAGAATAATCCCAACAGATGCTGCTGTAGAGCTCAGAACTACAACCTCACTTCAAAAAAAGGTTGGGACTTTGGGTAAAATTTAAATAAAAACTGAGTGTTTGATTTGCAGATGTTACAAACCCATATTTTATTCACAATTGAGCATAGTAAACATATCAAATGTTTAAACAAGGAAATTGTGACTTTTTTTTTAAATAGAGTAATTTTGACAACTAAATGAAGGCAGGCAATGTTTACCCCTGAAGATTCCTCTCTTTCTTTAACAACAGTCCATAAATGTCTCATTGTCCCATTCTTGTCTGATTAACGGTTCCAGCTGCTCACTAGTCCTCGGCCTTCTTCTGGTTCTCCATCCGCCTGGTGTGTTTACAGTTAGTGAGAGATATGCCAGTTCAGCACCTGGACTTTTCCACTATGAAGCAGTGCCATTGCAGTGGAAGCAGGTGGTTTAACATTGTCTTGTTGTAAGATGCAACACCTTCCCCTGAAAAAAGATTGTCGGGATTGGAGCATATGTTGTTCTAAACCCTGTTTTCTGTATTGATTGTGCCTTTTTGGTGCACCGGACATGCAGGCTTTTTAACTGTGCACTGATCACAGGTCTGATTGTCTGTTATGCAGATGGAAATTTAAAAAGACATTTTTGATTTACATCTTTGTGACCACAGAACTGTTTTTTCCTCTGTATATCAGTCCATTTTAAATGGGCTTTGGCAAAGAGCCCATGCAGTGATGTCTGCAACAGAATCAAACGTGTTTTTGCCCAAATACCACAGACATCCATTATTATTCAGCCTTGACCTTGGCACAGACATTTTCCCCAGATTTTAGAAATCTTTTTATGATTTGATGAATAAAAGATAATGGGATATTTAATCTTCCCAATTGTCCATTTGGGAACATTTTTCTGAAATTGTTCCGCTATTGTAAGGTACGGTTTTTTTTAACTGGCGAACTTGTAAGAGATTCAGCCTCTCTTTGTATACCAAGTATTCTTACTGACCTAATGACAACTAACCTTATTAGCTGCAGAATGTTCCTCAAGCTTATTGTTGAGACCACTTACCTCTACAGTCCTTTGTTGATTCTCTCCCACCTTTTTTGAGGTTACACCAGTTTCAAAAGTCTTTCAAGAAGTTTTCCGATTTCTTAGGTTAAACTTTTGAACTTTTGATATGTTTACAAGGTTTTTTGTGCATCTCACAGAATATCATAGAAAAGTTAATATGTTTTATAAATTAATTTTAGAAAGTAGAACCATATTTCAGGTTTTATATGAATTCATTACACAAAGAGTGCTATATTCCTAGCATTTATTTCCCTTAAGTTTGTTAATTATAGCTGATAGGTGATGACTCAGTAATTGCCCAACAGACAAACACTGACACCCTTGACAGGGATGTTTAGCCACATAAGATAATTACTGAGCAATCTGGCTTTTTACAGAATGTTGTGTTCAAGCATGGAAAGTTGAGTGGAAGGAAACACTGTGGTAGAGAAACAAACAAAATCACCTGGAATAAACAATTGGAATATGTCACCCTGCATGTTAAGATTTGAGATGCGCCTGAAAAATGAGTTTATCTTTGTATTTGAGTCATTGCATTCTGTGTTAATTTACATTTTACTCTTTGTCCCAACTCTTTTGGAATTGGAATCGCACATTGCCTGGCGTACAGGTTGTGTTACGTCAGGTTAGGGGCTTTAACCTGCTGGGAGGAAAGGGTGCCACAAGTGTTGAAAACACAAAACACCTGCCAGCCTACGAAGCTGTACGTTTTTACACTAGAGATTTTAAACTGATGATTGTATCAAAGTCATTAACTTTACAAGTGTTAGTTTTTACAGATCAAATATGTTAACAGTATTTAAAGCAGGCATTTTCATAGGTTTTTGTGCAGCGTAGAAAACAGGCCTTTGCTAAGCCCGATAGCTGAGAATGTTAGTAGTTTCAGGTGTTTCATGACTTTCATCTCTATCTGTACCAAGTGCGCATTGAGTCTAGAGCAGGTAGAGACCATGTGGTTTGTGAGCACTACAAAGATAACTTGCTTCCTGGTTAGGCAGTTGTAGGAAACACTAGTCTAACAGTATTTCATTTTTTAGGTAGTAAGCTTTATCAATCAGCCTTACGTGTGATAGGTTTAAGCCTTGTGTTAAAGGACCACTAAGCTGTTTTTTTTGTTGGACGCTGACCCTCAGACTGAGAAAATATTGACCTGAATTTATAGCTGCATACCCGTGAATGTGGACTCCCGAAAAAAATCAAGTGGCAGAAAAACATGTCCAAAGTCTAAATAAATCCCTTTTACATGGTGAAAATGTCCTCTATGTCTTCTAATTTTGTTTTTATCTTATGCACCTCGATACAAACATGTTAAAAGGAAAGGCAAGGATCTCCAGACATTTTGTGGACCATTGAAAAAAACTTCAAATTGTCACATTTTTTTACTTCATTCCTAACATTTCGGTTTTTGTCCGCCTAATCTATGTAAGAATTGCCAGTGACCAAAAGAACGAGGTCCCAAAAAATGAAGCTCTGGATTTACTGGTCCGTCCGCGTTTCAGAGGGTTAACCTCTGAAAACATAACTCCTACAACCAAGTCTAGCACAGAAACACATTACGTCTCAGATAAAATGTCCAGAAATTTGTCAAAAACCATTTCTAAAACACTTTCAATGATTTTACAACGATGTATTCTTAATGTCCAAGATCTTGCATCATTCAAAATTATTAAGTCGTTATAGAATGCTTCCTAAAGTTTCTGCATCGTTTTCCAGTAAAGCAAGGGGGATAAAAAAATTATTTTTCCTAGCATGAGTTTATTTCTCCTGCAACACATGAAGTGAACATTCAGTTAGTGTTGCTGAAAAATCACCTGACTCGAAGTACATAATTGTATTACTAAGAAACCTTTGAATAAAGATGCATCGGTGGCATTTTCATCATGGAGGATTTTTTTAAACTTGGTATTTTAGACCCAAACTTCCCAGTCTGATGCGTCACATCAGCCTGTTGAATTCAGCACCGGGGCTCAACACAGGGTAGACAATAGCACCACTTAGTGTTAAGTGTGTTAGTTGGCAGGCGAGTCCCTGCTTTCATTCTGTTTAATGCTGAAACTGCCTTCATTCATGTTCATGCAGTCTCTTTCTCAGTCTCTGTGTCGTGCAAATGTCTAAAGATATATTCATTCTTTAAATGTGTCGAGAAAAAGTACTGTAAGAGAATAACTGATTTTATGTTCCGGAGCCTAAAAACAAGTATGCTTTACTTGTATGTACTCGTCTGCCACTCCAATGTTTGTTTTTGTCAAAGAAATTTACTATTTTCATTTTGCATTTGAAGCCAAAAGAGTTTCGGGAGTTCAGGGTGTTTTACGTGAAAATGCCAATAAATTATATGGAAATTTATGGCCTTTGTTTTTAAGTGGACTGAACTTATACAACGCCTTTCCAGTCATACTGACCACTGAAAGCACTTTACACTAGAGCCACATTCACCCAGACCACTCACATTCATACACCGATCCGTACACAATTTTAGGTCAAGGGCCTTGCCCAGGGGCACATCGATATGGGGCAGGAGGAAGCTGAAATTGAACCCACAACTCTCGGATTGCAAGGCGATCACTCTTCTCACAGAGCCACAGTTGCGTGTGTTTCTTCTTTTAGTTTACTTTCTATGAAGTTTCTGTTATGAATCCCAACTGTGGAAATTTACAAGAAGCAACTTCTATCAGCTTCACTGCTGGAGGTTTCAATGCTGATTCCCAATATAAACAAGAAGCAAAGAAAACTATGCTGTGGAGAGGAGGTGCAAGGTCAGAGGTCCACCCTCTGTCTTCTGTGCAGAGGCTCACCCGGTCCAACATTCTTAAATCCACTCCTGCCACCAGTCGAGGCCAACGAAAGGGAGTCTACGGACGCTTAAGGCCATCCATGTGGGGGATTCCTGGGTCATTAAAGGGCTAGAAGCTACCTGTATCTGGGAAGTCAGTGGAACTAAGGTATGGCCGAGGGGAGCGGAAAGAAGTCCATAAAAATGGCTTACTGTTTACCCAGACACCAGCCACTTCCTTCTTGCCTTAGAGACTTTGCTTCTCTTCTCCACAGTGTAATCCATGTATTAAATCGCTCATATGTTAATCATGCTTATCTACTCATATAAAAGCTTAGAACAATACTGCCTTCTGGCGTTTTGAGGGATTTGCAGAGACATTTTGGGTGAATAACTTTTCAAGCTGGGCTGCACGGTGACGCAGTTGGTAGCACTGTTGCCTTGCAGCAAGGTCCTGGCTTAGACTCCCGGCCGGGGGTCTTTCTGTATGGAGTTTGCATGTTCTCCCCGTGCATGCACTGGGTACTCCGGCTTCCTCCAACAGTCATGACTGTTAGGTTAATTGGTCTTTCTAAATTGCCCTTAGGTGTGAATGGCTGTGTGCATGGTTGTTTGTCCTGTGTGTCTCTGTGTTGTCCTGTGATGGATTGGTGACCTGTCCAGGGTGTGCCCTGCCTCTTGCCTGTAGACTGCTGGAGATAGGCACTAGCTCCCCCGTGACCCACTATGGCCACAGGGGCTACGCAGGGCTCTGGTGAGCATCCCTCCCTCTTGGCCTCCAACTCACCAGGAAGGATGTAAGGTGCCCTCTCTACCCTGGTACTTCCCAATTCCAGGCTTGGCCTGCATAGCGGGAGATGGCAGTATGGCTGGGTTGGGGAAACTCTGTGCAACTCATCCCCCCCTCCCGGGCCTCTTTGCCTGGGTGCCGCTTCTCCTGTGGCTCACTGACGCGACGACCGACCTCTGTATAGGGTGTATGGCTGCCCTGGGGTGATGTCTTGTGTCTGTCTGGTTTACTGTTCCTGGGTACTGTATGTTGCAAGTCTTCTACCATTCTCACGACTAACTGTACCTCCTGACAAATTCGCTCACAACCACCCTCTCAACACATATGTTCACCCACCCACACATAATCCAAATGGTTGAAGGTCATACAAACAGGTTTCCATTACATCAACATGACCTGCCTACTTTGATCTTGGATTCAGTCTTGATTTAATAATTAATCTTACAATTAAAATTCCATTTTGAGAACCTTTTTGTAGAACATGTCATGGCACATGTATGCAACCATCTGCTCTATACTGTATGCCTGAAATGTCACAGCAAAATACATTTAAAAAAATTTGTAAGATGCACAGTGCCTTCCAAAGTTATTCACACCCCTTTAGCATTTTCTGATTTTAACACAAACTGCAGTGTAGTTTATTAGGATTTTATGTGAAACAAAAGTGCAGTATTGTGTCCTTGAAGATTTATCAATCTCTTCACAAAAAACAAAAACAAAATATTACCCCTTTGATTCAGTGCTACTTTCACTGCAGTTTCAAGACATCTCTCTGCCAGCTTTTGGTATCTAGAGACTTAGCTTTACCAATTCTTTGTGAAATAGCTCAGACTTAGATTTGATGGAGGTAAGGCAAGTTTGCAGCCTTCAATTCCTACTTCAATGTGTCCTGCCACAGCCTTTCAGGCATACCATATGGAGCAGATGGTTGCCTACATGTGCCAGGGTAGTTTTGCCCTACAAAAAGGATCTCAAGATGGTATCCTAATTGCATGAATAAATTTAATTTGATTCAATCCACCACCATCATGTTTTAAGTGATGGTGAAAATTAATCTTTATAAAACTTTGAGCCAAGATGTTTATGGTCCAATGACTAGCACCTTCAATGTGTTTGCCGTGTCTCCTATATAGCTTTTCACAAAAAGAAAAAAAAAAGAAAGTCAATGAATTAGTCAACTTAACTTGATATCTACAGTCCATTCAGAGTTACCATGGCCATCTTGGCTTTTAATTTATGGTATCACTGGAGCCATTAAGCACTTGGCTCTCATTTTGAAGACCATGTTTATTTCACTTCACAATTATGGGGCGTTTTGTGTCAGCCTAAAGTTTGTGATGCAACCACATCATGTCAAGAGGTATGATTATTTTGTTAGTCAATCAGAAAGTCCATTTACATTAAAGATGTTATCCTTTAATCAGTTTTATGCATGGCAGAGATGTTAAAGGGGATTCATTCCTTCAAGCAGCCACTTGCGCTCAGTTTCACTGGGGCTCCGGTGCAGGCTGGAGGCTTCACTCCCTGTGGAGTGTCAAAAAAAATAATAAAAACTTTAACACTACAATAAACTTGACTCCCTTTAAGCCAATAGAAACCGCATGATTAGGCAATTTGACACGGAAATGACAGGATTCAGAGGTCCTTGCCAGCCAACATAGTACAAATGTGCCTAAATGGGAAATTTATGTTATAAAAACCCAATTTACACTGCTTAAATGATCAAGACATGATCCGTTCAACAGATTTTCAACAGAACCCAAAAATAAAGAGTTCTCACCTTGTAGAGCTCACAGACTAAATGAAACAGTGAGGACATTGCCCTAGCGTCATTCTCTTCTGTGTACTCCTGGAACACAATGTTTAAAAGCATTTAAAATTGGCAAAATAAAGCCAATTCCGTCTTGAACATCACAGTACCAGTCAAGAGTCTGGACACAGCAGCAGTTTCACTAGGTGTCCAGACCTTTGACTGTAGTTCCACATGTTTTTACCCCATCAAATGTGACCCAAGGAACATGTGTGTGAGCAGGGTTCAAAGCTCTGGTCATGACAGCATAGCCATGCATCAGCTCGTAACCCAGACGTCCGGTCACGCATGCGTCAACGGTGCCCCAGGACACGGAGGGAGCATACAGCTGGAGACACTTTAAAAGATGAAGGGCAACAGTTAGAGTACAGTTAGCATACAAAGAAAAGCAAGCAGCGAGACACTCACAGGCTCTGCAGCATTGAGGACATTTGTAGCAGACTCCATGCAGTAGATTATTTGAAATGCCAGGGAGGTTCCAGTAAAATGGATGATGCAGGCCTAAAGGAGAGTGAGAGATGAATAAAGTCTCTGCATAAATGTTAAAACAGTAAGGTAAAAAGTCCTTTCAAACCTCAATCATGTTTCCCCTGCATTCAGGCTCTCCATGTTGGCAGCTGAAGGGACCGTTTGCAGATAAAACTTCCTGTTAAAGAAATGTAGTCAGTTGAATGTTTAAGAGTCTGCCTTGGAAAGCCATGAGCAACCCTGGGCCTTAAAGGCCAGGGTCACACATGTTTAGATGGGTTCCTGCTCAGTCGCACGAATGAAATAAATGACCTCTTTAGCCTGTAGCCTATCCTGCAGCAGTCTGCTAATGACCAGTTCATCTGATTAAGGCACATTCAAGCCTCTAGAACACGGGTGTCAAACTCCAATCCTCAAGGGTCAGTGTCCTACAACTTTTAAATGAGTTTCAACACACCTGAATGACATTTAGGTCATCTGCAGGAACTTGAGTGCACAAGGAGGTAATTAGGTTATTTGATTAAGATATGTTGACTTGGGACATCTAAAAGTTGCAGGACACCAGCCTTCAAGGACTGGAGTTTGACACCCCTGCTCTAGAACATGCAGGACATTGGCTCTGGAGCACCAGGATTACCCACACCTCTCCTTAGTAGTCTTATCAAGAAAAGGATGTTCAAAGAGTGATCAGTGTACCTTGGCATTCCCATAAGGAACCAGTGTGAGGGACATTATGTCCTCCAGCAATGTCCAGGTGGGGAACAGCTGTTGGGTGATGAAGGATCTGCAATCTGGACACAGGCTCTCGTAGTACAGAGTGAGGGCTACAGGAGGAACAGTCTGGTTTGGCTTAATGGCACTAAGCTCCATGCATTGCTTCTGGACCTAGAAGAATCAAAGTTCCATGAGTCAAACTTCACAAAACAAACAAGGTAACAGACGCAAATACCATTTCCTCCCCTTGACCGTCTTCAGACTGAAGTTTGAGTTATTTGACCTAGAGCTGCTCTGCCTGGTCACATGAAGAGCCACTGGTGCCCAATATCTGAAGCATGACTTTCATTTAAGCTTTAGACCAGAGGACACTTCAAACACTACTGTAAACAGCCTTCAGAGCTTAGGAGGACGGAAAAAGTCACTAAATGTTTATTAGGAGCTTAAGAAAATATTGAGTAGCTTTCAAAAACAACTTTGTTTCCACCCCCTCACAAATGGATTTATAAAAGGCAACAACAAACATTCTTAAAATAGAACTTGTCCTTTTGCATATTCATGTTAAGCATCTTTGCATTTGGTTAATTATTTTATGCCCATCTGACCACTTTGAAAGATCTCAGCTAGATCTTAAAAAGAGTTACACAAACAGACACTTCCAACCTTCTCAGCAGACTGTAAGACTTACCTTGCATTCTATGGCAATCTCCAGAGACCGACACCACTGAGATGGTGGATAACGGCAGGCTGGTTTGGGATGAGAGATGCAGAAACTTTTATGGTCTTTAGAGATGAGGAGAACCACAGCAAGGAAGCACAAAACCCTCATAGTGAGTCTTAGCAAGAGAAAATCCACTCAGCTCTGAGACAGGCAGGAGAGAAGACTGAAAGAGCTCCTCCTCCCGAGAGATGCTTAAAATCATCACCATCAGCTGATGAGCCCCAGGTGTTCTAGATCCATCACACACTCCTGAGTCCAATGATAAGACAATAGTCATAAGTTTGGTAAATAATTCAGAATTTTTTGAAATTGTGCACATAATCATTAAGGTAAATCTTGACACTAATGTGTAAAGGGTCTGCACAGTACACTGAGCAGTTTTAAGATTTCCTCTTTGGAACTTTGGAATTGTGGTTAAAAAATAAAATAAGAATCATGTTGAATTTCTATAATTATAAATATTGAGAAAGTCTAACCAATAATTATCTTAAACATTGGATCTCTCATATATTATATTTATCTTCAATAGACAATTGACAAATATTTACCATAATCATTTTCACATTTTTATAATACCAGATAGGAAGTCTAAAAGATTTTTTTGACAGATGAGTCTTCTGATCTTTTTTCTTTTTTACATTGTTCTCAAATTTAAAGCCTGTTTTTCCTCGTCTTCAAACACAAGCCTTCAACTAACATCAAAATGGAGAATTTCTTGAGGGGAAAGTAGCCACCCTAAAGATTTTCACAATTAGATAAGCATTCATTTATCGTGTTGTTTCATTTGCAGCACTTCTTCTTGTTTAATGGTGGTTGGCAAGCAAGATTTGACGCATTACCACCAGTATTTGGGATTGAATTTGGATAAGGTACTAACTGGCTTGATGTATTATTGAACTAGGGCTGAGATAATTAATCGTGATCGTTTGTTTTGGTTATTAAAATAATCGTCAACTAATTTAGTAATTGAATAATCATTAACTGGATAATACAGACTCTAAAACATGCCATTTGCTGAAAGAGCAACCCACTCAGAGGAGTAATTAGGTCAAAATTGTACAAAATATATATACGTTTTACATTCAAAATGAAAAACATTTCTGTAAATATGCTCTATCCAGAACTCCTCAAGTGGCAAAATGTCCTATTAGGTGCCTTTTGCCATCAGATTATTAATTGATTGATCAAAAAAATAATCTTTAGTTGTAGCCCTATAATGAACTATATTCTGTCTATTAAATGTGTCCTCTTAGAGGACCTTTAGAAAAAAAGAATAACTCTGAACTACAGACTTTGTCTAAAAGTTTTGTATGTCCAATTGCATTTTGTTGTCCTATTAATTTGTACAGGTGCCCTTCTCTCAACAGCCTGTGATATGTATAATCTGGATATGGTTTTTACTCCTTGCTATTTCGTTCTGTTTTCCTCATTATAACAACATTTAATTAACCTTTATGTAATTATTGATTTAATTTCTCTTTTACTGACTGATAACAATATATCAATTTGGCAGTTTTTTGTAGCACTTTTACATATTATCCTCGCAGCGCTTAATCAAGTTCTTCTTCTTCTTCTTCTTCATGTTCGTTGCCGGATTACAAAACGGCCTCAAGGTGTTTACCGCCACCTACAGTAGTGGAGTGTTTAGGACAGAGTTTCAATTACCGAATCAATTGCAGCTGTTAGGTTAACGGTGGAAGTTTTATTTTTTTTGAATGCAAGGAGACTTTTTTTTCCTCTAGTGTTTAGCTTTTTTCCGATTAAAAATTTTATCACCACAGCAATGGGCCAGCATCAATATCCAAAGTTCCAGCTGGTGTTGTGCGTTCAAACGCCGCAAAAAGTGACGCTTCTGTAGGTAAGAATCTGAGTTACATTGTTTCGCTTGTTGTGCTAACGTTTTAGCAACAGCCTGTATTACGTCTTATGCTCGTAAGTAGATATATTTTGGTTAGTGGAGGTCAGAAAACTTTTCTTTTACAGTTTTAAACGTCGCCAACAGTCTGTTAGGAAGCTGCAGGTAAAAATGTGTAGCTGCAGTGCAACTTTGGAACCGCAGGGGGCGATGTGATAATTACGGGCGCTCTGCCCCCACATAGCCTTGATGTTCAGGCTAACATATTTAGTCCAGTTTAAATATGTTTTAAAAATTAACTATAATTGTCAAACAGAAGCTGACTCAGCAAGGATTTAAGTTCACCTGTGAGCAGGGATAGTTAAGTCTCTCTGAATAAAAGTGTCAACTAAAGTATAAACTGCAATATCAACTATTGTATTTCGCTCATAACATGAGCAGAAACAAAATGGATTTGAGGAAAGCCCCTTTTAATCATAAGCTACAATCATACAAACGAGTCTGCATGTCAAAACTACCAATTTTATCTTAATGAGCATTACAATAATTTTCAGATGGTGCCACGATTATGTATGTAGGTTTAAAATGAAGACCGCTAAAGCATTTTAAAAGGGTGAATTTCTCCCTCAATGCACCTGTGAAAAGTTGTGATTAAAATGCGGTTGTTAATTTCAAACAGTTTTAGATATTGTTGTGAAATAAACAAATGTTAAGTGGTTTTAATTTGATGGTAAATTGACTTGCAGTGTTTTTTTATGTGACCAAAAAAGGTCACATTTGTTACTGTGGAATGGGATATTTTTTATAATTAAAACATCAGCAGAGAATATTCTTACTTGGAATGAAAAGTACATCCAGCTTGGATTCTCTTCAAATAACACTTCAAAGTTAAATCCTGAAATTCAGAACATTATGTACAATATTTGATAGAACCCAAAAAGCCTTTTACCTATTCTATTCATCTTAAGCTAAAGAAATATTACTAAAAGTACACCCAAGGTATGTTGTTAATAGATAAAAAGAAAGCCAGCGAACTGTCTGGGTCTTTGACATTTATCAAAATCACATCAGGCATTTTTTTTTTTGTCATTATCTATTTTTTTTTTGGTATTGCCATAAAAATTTAGTCCAATTTACCTGCATTTCTCACTAGTTAGAATGTTAATTGCATTGTAACAGTATTTTTATTAAGTCAAAAGGCCAAATTTGTTTCAGTTGAATATTAGAGATTTACCATTAAAAACAGTGAAGGACAATATTGTCTTGAAACAAAGACATTCTCATTAGTTTTCATAGTAAACATTGTAGTTACAGTTTACTAAATATTGTGATGTTATTGCTGAGCCAGTTGCTGCTCACTGGAAGAGTAGTCATCTTGCAGTTGGAAAGTTGAGTTAAATCACAGTACTCCCACCTCAAGTCAGTGCGCCTGTGGGCAAGGCACGTAACGTTCAGTTGCCTACTGATCTGTGTATCGGTATACAAATGTGTGCAGCTGGCCAGATGTGGCTGCAGCGTGAAAGCTCTTTGAGTGGTTGATGATATGACTAGAAAAGTGCTGTATGAATTCAGTCCATTTACCATCGTTGAACTGTGAAACAAAGCTTTGGCTTTTTCCAACTTATGATCTAAACTGCGTACTGGAATCTTCCTTGCTTTTTGTTTTAATGTAATTTTTGTCAGCTGCCAACAACGGCGGACAAATGAAAAATTTAAGTATGATCCACCATCCTGTCAACTAATACCTAATAGTAATGATAATAGTAGTACTAATGTGTAAATAATGTCATTCACAAACAATTATAAAAGTAAAAAAACTGAACTATATGTTTGTGTTTTTGCCTCTACTGTTTAGTCTGATAAAGGCTACAAATATCTAAAACAGTCATGTTGTGAACTGAAATTTATAATCCATTCAATGTCAATTTAGAACAATAAAAAAATAACTGCGACGAAAATAATTTTCCATTTTTCAAAGCAAAGTCAGTAATGTGTGCCTGCACCTGATTGGTTGAGGTACTGTATTTATATGTGTTTAGTCAAATAATACCAACTGAGTCTGTTCTTTAGAAGGAGAATATGTGCTCTGGTGTTTACTAGCGTTTCCTGGGGCATCTCTCATGTCTATTAACATACATTGTGCACAACAGGAACGTGATACCAAAGCTATAAATTTCCATCTGCTTGAGCATCACTGGTAAACCGTATTTGTGGTTCAAGTCAATTGCTAAAAGCTAAAAGGCGTAAGGTTAATATGTCTTTAAACAACACAACCACTCATTAAATCATTTCAGATTTATTTGAGAACTGAAAGTGCTTACTTCAACATAATTTTCTCAGTCAGGTAATGTCAGGTTTTACACCAACAGAAGGTTCAAATCCAGTTTTCTTCCAGTAGGACTTTTCAAAGAAAACAGTTTTTTTTTTTTAAATAAGATGCGTTGTATTGCATAATACAGGAAATAAACATTTACAGTAATAGGATTTCCTTTTAAAGCAACAGGTCGATCAATTCAGCTAACTTCTCCAGATCAAATAAGAGACACTTTTATTCAGCCACAAAGGAAAGAGAATGACAAGGTTTCAGAAACATCATTATAACAGTGTTTTAAATGTGATACAGAAATTAAAAAATGTATTTGAATATTTGCACAGTTCAGAGTCTCTGGATATTAAATGTTTTACAAATCATCAAATTGAAAGTAACATGGCTTAAAGGAAAATAAACACCGCTGCAAGATAAGGTATAGTTGTGGCATGGAAGAAAGTTTTGGAGCAAAGGCCAAGCCAATTAATGTGTTCTGAGTACTATAAATGCAAAAGATCAATCTGCTGACGACTTTAATCGTCAGTCAATTTCTATATTTAAAACCACCCAGACTCGTACCATCCAACACTTATCTATAGCTCTGGATAAGACTTACTCTCTAACCTTAGACTAAAATTGCACTGCTTTTGGCAACCAAGAAAATGCAAAATGTGTATACTGAAAAATGTAATTTATTGAAATCTGAGCATTTGCACAAGAATTTATTTCTGTTTTCATTATGATGATAATGGCTTACAGCAAGATCCCCAAAATCCTTGTAGTTTAATTAGAGGCAGAACCCCGTCCCTCCGATAGAACTGACATTTCTCCCTGGTCTCCCCCTCCCTGCTCCTCGTGTGTGTGTGTCCGCATGGTGCAGCATTACATCACGACCCTAATAGGCATCTTCCTCCACCATAAGTTGGGAATGGTAGAAGAGACACTGGCCTTCAACCTCTCAGTGGGGTTTTATTTCAAAATCCAGCTGTTTCGACACCAACTTTTCCTTCCACTCAACTTTCCATTGACTTAGTTGGATACAGCGCTCTGTGAACTTCCCGCCTGTTTAATCATGACCTTTTAAAGTTTGCTTGCCCTTGATAGGAGTGTCTGCTTGACAACTGACAAGTCTACAATCTTCCATAGCAGTCTTCCATAGTCATGGAAAGTTGAGTGGAAGGAAAGAATATGGTAGATTTACAACCAACGGTACATGGACATACTCTTCAGCAAGCTGATATTTCTTTGCTAAAAAAACTTTTTTTATATTGATCTTATGTAATGTTCTAATTTTCTAAGAAACAGAAATGTGGGTTTTCATTCGCTGTAAACCACTAAGAATCCAGATGAACAGAAATAAACACTTGAAATATGTTTAATTTAAGTTTGTAATGAATCTATAGTGTCAGCTTTTTAAACACTGAAATGAACGTTTTGATGTTACTGCAATTTATTAACATGCACCTGTAATGAGAATGTGGAACAATTCCAACAATATTTGTAGTTATTTTCATAAGCACCATTAAATTGGTTTGCTTTTAAATTCTAGGTTGCAAATATGTTCCATACGTCCAAGTTCCATCAACCTTTTCTATTTTCAAAGCCACTCTGTTTTCCATACACTGCAAAAAATAACTCCCAAGGAAGAGCATAAACATGAGCGTAAAAATATTCTTCCTATCAGGTTTCAGATTTGCATCAGCAGCATGGAAACAAGCACAATACCAAACACTTACAATTACACTTACAGCATTTCTCTCACTCCTCCTTCCTCTGTTCTGTAATATCAAGCCTCTCAAGTTGTCTTTTCAACAGAAAGCTAATTATAAAGAAAGCCAACTAGACAGTTCTATCTACGGTTTTCTGTATCTCCACGAGGTTGATAGATTTATTCTTCCATGCCACAAATCCTTGGTATCTTGCACAATGAAATGCATAGTCACTCGAGAACAAAAAAAGAAAATCTTTAAACTTCAGTCATGAAGTAGACTTTAGAGGATTGCCACATTGTTTGGAAAAAACAAAATAAGCAAGCTGGCATTATTTTTTGTTGCTGCACATCTGCAGCAGCAGTACCAGTAGCATTTTAATGGTTGTCATGAGTCTGTTGAAAAGATATTGAAATAATACATTTGGTGCCATGAAGTAGAAATTGGTGCTTAATTTCTGTTAGCAGCTTTTCTCATTTTGAAGATTTCAGTCTCTTTCTATTCTGTTTGCACAGTGATAAAACCTTACACATACAGAAAGCAACAATGAGACAGAAAAAGACCAAATTGTGCACAAAATTCTCCAACTTTACAGAAAATATCAATTATATTCTAGTAGTCATCTAGAAAAGGATGACATTCCTATATTTTCATGGTGCTACAACACATTAATCTCATGAGCAACTTTATTTTTCATAGATATATACAACTACAACATGTCCACCTGCCTCAGAAACAGGGTCAGTGTACATGAGGAAAGTTAAAGTATCTGTAACTATTTGAAGATACTTCTGTGCAAATGCTATGCTTTAGATTTAAACCCCACAGATCGGTGGTCATGCCTGCTTTTGTTCACATAAAACCCGTATATTCTTTTTTTTTTGTACTTGTGCAGCAAAATCGACAGATATACAGCCTTTCTGTAAATAAATAAATTAAACATTTATATTTCAAGCTGCAGATGTAATCTATCACTCAGCTTGTTTAGTCTGCCAAAAGTACAAAATACGCAACACGAACCATATGGGGGCATATATCTTAATTTTTTTTTTTTTTTTGCTTTCATACAAGTTGGGTCTTTTCGTCTCACTCTGTGTGGTGGTTTGCTCAAAACCTGTGCATTGTAAGACTTCACATTTTAATACTGTGCAACACTAACAGACTGATGTGGTTACAGGCACACCTAACATTTAACATGTGCCTTGCAGGCTCATACTGTGTCATATGAAATAGGTGCAATAGGGAAAAACTACAACAAATCATGGCAAGCACAAATAAAGATTTTACATAATTTTGAGGTAAAGAGCAAAGAAAGCGTCTTATCTAGCTGGTGGTAAAATTGTCGAAGTAAAACTGGTTTCTAAACAGTACCCAGCCTAACAGATTATATGCATTATAACGAGATCATGCAACTTATAACACTTTTTTTTTTCACGATCAGAAAAGCTAAAATCTGTCCAACTCACTTCACGGCAGGTAACAGTCTAACAGAACTGACAACATCAAGTGACAGTACGTAATGACAATCAAGCACATGTTTGACCATTAAGAGAGAAGTGCATTAAAAGTGACCCATCCTAGTGGAGAAAAAGTATTTTTCAGCCATCATCAAATAATGTCTACGCCTAAGTATCTTAATGTACAAGACAAACTAGCGTCTCCACATCTACTGATCATTGCATTAGTTTTTACCTCTTTACAGTTTGAAATAATTCACTGTAAGCCACAAGCAACACGTCACCCCCACTCAAAAGACTGCACAATCCAAAGTACCTGGGTGGGAGACCAGTTCCCCCCAGAGTAACTGGATATTCCTGGATAGGTCTAAAATGTAAACAATTTATGTTGAA
This sequence comes from Crenichthys baileyi, assembly GCA_036173005.1. Taxonomy (NCBI): domain Eukaryota; kingdom Metazoa; phylum Chordata; class Actinopteri; order Cyprinodontiformes; family Goodeidae; genus Crenichthys; species Crenichthys baileyi. Next base: position 358,591 of record JAHHUM010000933.1, read on the forward strand.
ATCCCAATAATCATAATAGAAAATAAGCTTGGAAAAATTAAACTAAGAATCTCATAACTTAGACACAGTGCTTTATCACTTTTTTGAGTTTTACCTCAAACTGAGGTAGTAACTATTTTAAAGATTTTAGAGGTAAAACTTGCTCCGTACTATGGATCACATCACAGTACTTGTGGATTATCGAACTTTTTGGGATGATAGTATCCTGTATGCAGGGCTGTAACAGATGTCACAATTTTCAAACACATGAGGATGTAAACAGTTTAATAGAGTTCTGAATATGTAGCTAAGGAAAAAGGTGATCAGTGCATTTCTAGTAATTAAAAAGTGTTAAATAAAATTAATCTTGTACCGCAATGCTATAACTTCACACAAAAACAATTGGGGGGAAAAGTGAGCTTTTTTTGAGTACATTTATTCAGTGGGGGGACAAATGTTATTTTAAGACGTGTGTGGTGTTTACAAGATCACCACTGCCAAATTTACTGGCACCTCTTAAACCCCTTCAAAATAAGAGTAAATAAAGCATTTTTGTATTTTATGGCTTAATTTGTTTTATTTATTCAGAGCATATCCTGAATTTTTAATTGGTACTCAGCGGTTTCATGATTCCCAGAGTTACAGCTATGATTCGACACAGCCCCATTTTGCTTCGCCACTTCTCAATATGGGAAAGACATGAGAACATGCCTTTTAAAGTAAAGCAGATAAATGTTGATCTTTACAAAAAGCTGGTATCAGAAATCACTCCTCGAATTACTAAATGGTGCATCTATAAACTGGAATTGTGACAAACAGGGCTGGACAACACCGTTGGAGAACTGCAGCAAAGTTTATGCTTCTGCCATAAAAGCTTTTTTTAAGACCTCTTTCACAGGTGTGCCAATAAGTGTGGAGCTAAATAAGGTTGGGCGATATGTAACATCTTCCAACGATATTTGTCACTCCAACAAATGATAAGCTTTTTTACTTTTTGTGGGCGGAGAAATGTAAACAGCCACGGACTAATTTGCCAGATCACAAATGTCCGAAAATGGAGAAACTAGTTATCAAACAAAAAATACAAAGTTGCCTATTTGGGATTACTTTGGCTTTAAACCAGATGAATGAGGTAAACCACAGGATGTAACTAAAGCGGAGTACCATTTGTGCAGACGTACAGTGCCAGCAAAGGCCTCAAACACGACAAACTTGCATAAGCATTTATATGTTCACCATCCCGCTGAGTGTGCTACACTATCACTCGCTACCGGCTACTTGGAGCAGTGTGTCACATATAAAACAAGTCGATGTGAAGACTTTTTCCCGCTGAGCAGTTTATTGCTCGTTGAGTCAAGTAGGCTACGCCTGACTATGTTTTGCTCTTAACCCGTAGGCCAAAAAAAACAAAACATCACTCGTAAAAAAGCAATCGTTGAGGGGCTCAGCCTGTTGTCGATGGTCAATAAATTCGTCCAATCGCCCAACCTTAGAGCTGAATAATTTTCTTAAAACATGCGCCGTCTATATGTGTTAACTTCACTTGCATTAATTTAACTCGCGTTTAATGGACAGAGTGCGGTTCCAAGTTGACTACTAACCCTGGTCTCGGGGCCTGTTCTTCAAAGCAGAGTTAGCATCTTACCAAGGCAGTTTCAAACACAATGGTGCCTTTCAGTGGCCTGTAGCTAGTATTTTGTTCTTCCAGGTGTTTATGTTCATGGTTATATTCATTGAAACCATTAACCTGCTCTGAAACCGGTCATGATCCCCATAAGAAAAGTAAAAGCACCAAAATTAAAGCTGAAATTGGTAGACAGACCATTAGAAACTTTCATTTCAATTTCAAAAGTGAATATAAGAAATCACTGTGTTGTTTTTAATCATCCTCAGCAGAAACATACATTTTAGCTGTGGTACTCTGGCTACTTCCAGATGACCAGATGATAATTACCAGTGACCCCCTTTCTGTATAGTTTCTCTTAGATGCTAGTTTTAATGTTGATATGGGTCTATGCTGTGGGTCGGCCTTAATACTTTACTGTTAAACTGAAGGCAAGGCAATTGCCTTCTTTTAATTGATTGTCGTGGATGTTTTTAAAACCATATATTCAACCAGAAACAACCTACTGATTTCATCCGACCAATGTAGTCTGTAAGATAAATATCACTGCTGGAGTGAAACTCTTAAAGGCACCTTTCAACAATTTTCGAAAAAGACCTGTAAACCAGCTGTTTTAGCCTTGTGTAAGATAATCTATACACTTAACAAAAAATCTTCTGTCCAAATCCTTGGAAAATGAAATAAAAAGTTAGAATAGCATATTAATCTAAACCAGAATGATAACTCTCATTAATAAAAAAAAAAACTTGAGACATTAGATCTCTGTCAGATCTTTGCTTCTATTGTTACTGTCCCATTTCAAATGAGACATAATATGAAGAAGCATGAATTTCTTTGTTTTGTTTGTTGTTGTGTTTTGTTCTGGATAAAGTGCTTTAGTGTCTCCCCAGTCCCTGGAGTACCCATCATGTACAAGTTTGCAGAGTCCCTTCCTGAGCTTAATGTCCCTGGGACCACCTTCAACACTCCTATGTCCCTGATTAAACACATTTGATTGTATGGAAGACATGTACTACTATGGAGAGATTAAACTTTGGGGGGACCGGGGGTATCCTTTCAGAAGATTGTTCTGGTTTTTGTTCCTACGGCAAATACTTCAGATATATGTTGCAGTGGAGGATTGAGTAGCTAAGCGTTAGGAGTAGATACATCTGGTTTCATTGTAGTTCTTTTGCTGACCTTTCTGTAAGTTTTTTAATATATGTAGAGTTAACTACACCACTTCAATTCATGTAGAACAAACACAGGTAGCAGAACTACAGTCATGGGGAAAAAAAGTGAGTACACCCCATGATTCAATCGCAGCAAGAAACGTGAAGTGGTTGTTTTCTGTCTGACTTTATCACCCTCTTGGATTGTTGTGGTGGAAATTTGGCCCATTCTTCTTTACAATTTCTGTTTGAGGCTCAATTTGGAACACGTATCCTATGCAGGAAATATCACTGTCAACTAAATGGTTCTAGAACTGGGAAAAAACCAAAATCATCAACCTTCTACCACCGTGCTTCACAGTTAGGATGAGGATGTTTGTGCCAATATGCTGGGCATGGAGCTGTGCATCAAGTTGAAACATCTCTACTTTGGTCCTACCTGCCTAAAGGACATTGTTCCATAGGTCCTTATGGTACATTCAGATGCAGCCTTAATCATGCAATTAACCATTAAAGAACCAGAATTTCTCTTGGCAGTCCTTCCATAGAAACTTTACTTTAGACGTTTTCTATTTGTATTATCTTTAAGGTTTAACAGGCTGAGACCTGTAGAGTCTGAGATGTAGCTCTTTCTTTTTTTCTTTTGAAAATACTAGGAACTCTTTCCAGGTTTGATGTGTGTCAACAATTGCTTCTCTAAGATCATTGGTGAAGTATGCTCCAGACCAGCAACATCCTTTTCTACCATCTCTATGATTGTAACACTTGATGATGTGATGACCAAGTAATTGTGTGCATTTGATTAGCAACAAGGGTGCATTTTTTTCCCTTGTGACTGTATACCCATCTGCTTAAACTGCTTTTGTTATGATGATTTTGTATTGAAAAGTATTCTAAAAAGGGTCTATGCTGTTCCTCCTTGGGTCATGTAAAACCTCAGAGGAAAGCGTGTGGATGGTTTGCAGGAAAAGCATTTTTGAATAAGCTTATATGTGTGAATGAGACGTATTTCAGAAAACTGATAACTTACTAGGAGCGGAGCTGCAGGTTGGCTTTAAATGAACTGGTGTCATTTTCAGACAGCTTGAACTGGATACCTGCTCCTCTGAGAGGCCTAACAATCTGGTGTTGGATGCCATTTTTAGAGTTGTGCACAAAGTAATAATCAGAGTTGAAGTTAATTTGTTTCAAATCTGTATAATAACTGACTGCTTTCTTGTATTTAATGTGAAAACCTACCAGAGTTAGTTCTTCTAGTTGTGAATTACTAACAGATACTTTGTTTCAGCGTGGTAACTGTGTCCATATGGGTGTGTCCTCTATGCTAATGCTGTGAAACTTTGGGAATCGGGGTGGTGTGCTGGTGTGTCTCAGCTGGACTGCTGACTGAAAGCGGGCCAGGCCAGGGTTACATTCAGCTGCTGGTTGTGTTGGATCAGTGATGTGTGGCGGTAGTGGAGGACAAGCTCCCTCAGCGTCGAGTACAAGTTGTAGGGCTCAGCGAAGCCATATCCTGTAGAAGTCCTGTAGATCACACAGTGCTTGACGTCTCCGTCCACGCTGCGTGAGGAAACATATGTCACTTTTGTTTTTCAATCATGGTTCAATCTAAATATGCATTTATTTATTCCTAATCGAGATGCATTAGTGCCTGAACAATAAAGCAAGAAGAGCAGCTACTCCTACATTTTGCTTTGTTAGGGGGGATACAAACCTATTTTTTCTGCTCCCCCATTTTTTGACCCAAATAAATCTGATCATTGCCTGCAGTCTGACAAATTTACAAGGTCTGTTAATTCTCAATGTACTTTTTTTTATTACAAAGTAAAAATTGCCCAATTTTTGCCCCACCGTCCTTCACCTCAATGTTGGATCCAACCCACCGCATACAAGACGCTTCAACTTGGCGTGATTGCTTTACTCGGGCTGCTTACAGCAACGGTAAACTGAATCTCAGTCAACTTTCTTAGTGTTATAACAGTGCTGCATCTCTCTCACTAACCAGAAATCAGGTAGCTTTCAGCAGAAAACATTTCAGGCCTTTGCAGGTGGAGGCTGCAGGCCTGTGATCAGTATGCAATAAACCCGCCTGCAGTAGCAGCATGGGGACACAAGTGTGTGTCTCTTGCTCCTTACTAATTGTAGAAACAGCTTCCCAGGGACTAGTTTCAAATTTAATCGAGCTGTGAACTCTTTAAAGTGTCTTGTTGACCAGCATATAATTGACATGGCAAAAAGTTATAAAAAAGGCCGATACGAAGAGCTGGACTGGAAACATGGAAAACAAATTTGATGCTGTATTAAAAACACACACTACTAAAGAACCTGTTTATGTTTGGCAGAGATATGTTTTTTCCTTCAGTAGAGAGCTGCTGATGTCATTTTATCCCAGTTTGGAGACTTGGGCTACGTTCACACTGCAGCTTGAAGTGACCCAAATCTGATTTCTTTTTTTCTTTTTTTTTTGCCCGTATGCGACCTGTATCCTAACTTTTCATGACTGTCTGAACGACACAGAAATGTGTCGTTCAGTGGTCCTAAATCCAATACGTATCTGATATTTTCAAATGTGACCTGTGTCTGTACAGCCAGGTTTCATTCATCTGACCTGTACGTCATTGATACTCCGCAAACGTCACTATTCTGGGTCCTGCTACGCGGAGAAGAAGAAAAATATGCACATAAAGGTTGCCTTTGTCATTCGAAAATTATGAATCAAGTCCGTATCATTAAAGCTGCTCGAAATCACTATCCCACCACTGCTGGTTTCGACTCCAAACCAACACGTTTCTCTGTACCAATGTTGCTGCCACTGCCCCACAAAATGCCATGGCCAAAAACCTGGCTCTTTCTTTTCGATTTTCTTAAAAATACTGCGTTGTTAATATGCCTTGTTAATATGCTGGCTCCGGTTAGAAAACAACTTAAAAGTCGCTAAATACAGGTCAACATTTCCATCCATATTTACTTCCGCAAATACTAAGCACGCTCGCAACATGTGACGTCATTGCGTCGTCTACTGCGCATGCGGGACACTTGAGTTGCATGAATGCGTTCACACAGGACATCACTACAAGTCACATATATTTGGAAATGTGAACGACCACGCAAAAAAAATCAGATTTCACCCAAAAATCTGAATTGAGCATTAGAACCTGCAGTGTGAACGTAGCCTTAGTTATTGATTCTTTCTTGCTTGGAAAGTAATGTCCTGCTTGTGGTCACCAAATTTTCTTCTTAAACTCTGGCTTAGCTCAGGTCTTTTATTTAAGGTGTCGTCTTGAATTTTTTCTCATTTTTTTAAAGTTTTCTTTACGCTGTCAGCGGTCGCACACAACGAGTAGGTCCCGCAGGTTTCTTGCTAATTGCTGTTATTGCACCAACAGGGTATCAATTTTTCTTTCACTGTGAGGTAAATAAGACAAACAAGGCTACTAAAAGTAGGTGAACAGACTAATAATATTCTCGCCCATTCTTGTTTTTTTAAGAGTCCAGTGTAGGCCATTACACATAGAACCCAGATAATAAGCAGTCTATCCAGGTATTGGAAAAGATGAAGTTCATTATTTCCATCTCAACAAGAGTTTACCAAAAAGTTGCTTTTGGATACATCTGCAGTTTCAGCAAAGAAACAAGTTGGTTTAAATTTTATGCTGCATTACACAACACGGATCACCAAATTTATTACCAGAACAGACAGACAGCCTGGGTGGATGGTACCTAAACAATTAATATTTATAATGATATTATGATAATGATAAATGTCCCATAAACTGTGCAGGCATATATAACACTACAGTCTTACAGCAATTGACCTTAAGGAGAGGGCATGACAGGCTCCCAAAACACTGTCCTGTCACCATGAAACGCTGATTTGTGGATTGTGTAACATGGAAAAAAAAGCCTCCAGGATGCAACATTGTGAAATAAAAAGTTCTGCTTGCAATTTTTAAAAAAAAGGGTTCCAGACACCAGGGGGCGAACCCCACTCTTTGAGAATCCCTGATGTATGGTGATACAAACAGAAAAAGTTGGGCAACAGAAATATTTTATTTCACTAATGACAAATTTGAAACTAAGAACCGTAAAGATACTCACACAACAGAGCAAGCAAAGGAGCCTTTCTGAGTCTGGCTGTCTCTGATTAAGAATGTCCCATCCCGCCTTCCTTTCAGGAGCTCCTCCGCCTCTTTTCGTCTCATACCTCCAACGTACCAACTCCTCTCCTCCTGGTGGGCGTCATCTTCAATGATGTATGGGCTTGCATAAAGACAAATTAAATTAGCTGAAAGTAAAATGTTTAATGAACACAAGGAATCTACTGAAAAACTTTGCATTTTCTCATCTCATAGCTTGTCTCTTTATTAGCCGTTATTCAGTGCTGTTGCTAGCATCCATTACAGTATTTGATAAATCAAAAATGACATTAAATATTTTTACTTACTCTTCTTCATCAGCTCCTACACCCAACCAGTTGTTAATCTGACTCTGTCTCATGCCTTGCTGGGTTAGCCATCTGAAACATAGGTTAATGCATAAAATAGAGAATGTGCTACATGCTCTTTACTAGAAGTAACTTCACTAATTTGGCCACATGGTGGTAACACTTACAGGAGGTATTGATCTCTGATTTTCCTAAGCTGCACAAGATCAGGCTTCAGTCTAGTTATTTTCCTGTCGACCTCCATGTGAGCCAGTGCTTTTGTCCTCAGTTCTTCCTCCAACATCTTCTTGCTGTTGTGGATCTCCTCCACCCTGGACTGGAGTTCATCAGAGTTGTTTTGAATTCTGCAGCCAAAGAAACAACCGCAGTGACCATATCACACTTTGTTCTTGGGGATGTACACACATGGGATAGAATTAATGGTAATGTGACTCATTCTGGAAAAGAATAAATTATAATTGTAGACTGACTTGTCATTTTTTGTGCTGCTGTCTAAGGTGAGGAACATATCAATGTATTCCTTGCTGTAGCGCTCCTGGGTTTCACACTCCTCCTCAAAGATCCGAATGATTTCACTGAAAGCCTCAATGGCCGTTCGCTTACTCTGCAGCTCCTTGAGAGGAGAGAAAGAAAATGTGCCAATTTGCTGTTAACAAATAAGATATTTAAATAGGGGTGTAATCACACACAAAAAACACGGTTTGCTACATATCCCTGTTTCAAAGTCCTGGTTTCGTATGTTTGTTGGTACCCTTCAATCAAGAAAAATAAATAATTTTTTTTTTACTTCAATTTCTGAAATTCCTGTTATCTCATTCTCATTATTTTCTAAAAAATTAAAAAGGTGGAAAGTATAGAACTGACTGGAGATTTAGTTGTTTGTTTTTTTAAATGAATAAAGTAGTATAAGCAGGCATAGCCAATACCTGGATAGATAAATTGTACAACAACATATAACCACTTTAAAACCGTCCATGTTCATTTTTAGAAATGTTTAAATAGGACTGGGCCCAACCAACCAACAGGGCTGTTCTGGATATTTTTGCTACGTGTAAAATAAACTTGTTGGAAATTTTACAAAGTAAAAAAACATACTTGACTTTAAGTATTAAATAATGAAAAAACTCTTCAAGTGCTTTCAGCATTTTTCGTCACCACTCAGATGTGTGATGTAACCAGTGCCGCCAAAGATAAATAGTATACATACGGCAATTCAACAGCTAGTGAATGAAAACGGGTGCAACATGTTTCGCTGCATTGCAATTAATTGTTTGAACCGGCCAGAAAATACCACTGGAGTTCTATTTTTCATATTTCCTGAAGGATAAAAAACTTCAACAGATTTGGACATGTAAGCTCCAACCTGAAATTTTTTTTCCAAACAGGGGACCACCTGTGCACCAACCACTTCGAAGAGGAGGCCTTCAAGTACAAGCCGCCATTAATGCACTCGATTGGCTTAAAGACAGGAGCTTTTGCCAGGAGCTGTCCGGACTATTTTTATTTTTAAATGAAAGGCAGAAATAAAGGACATCACCACAAGGAACGAGTCAACAAAATGAGGAGCATACCTCACGGGCAAACATGCTCGTGTATGAATATACGGTATGAATATAGGTGAATACAATATACAGGTATTCTGGTAAAAATATAGACAATCCAAGTTTTTTAAGTATTCGTAGCAGTGTCATGTACTGTTGTTGTTGTTAGGAGATTTTGAACACCCAGAAATGTATTGAAGAAGGACACATGGAGCATGCTGGGTTTTCTTTCCACCCTTAAATACCCTAGTTACTTATAAATGCTGTTGTGTTGTACCTGTGAGGTTTGGTTCAGCTCCTTGAATAGATGGTCATACTCTTGGCTCTTCTCCTTGTATTGATCCTGAAATATCTTCAGCTGTTCTCCAATTGCAGCAATGTCAATCTCCATCACATGGTGCTACAGAGAGAAGAATGTAGAATCCCTCAGGGATGTTGGGTTGTGTTCGTATATTACAAGTAATGATCTGCACGGAAATATTATTGCATTCCAATTTTCCTAGGACTTATTGCCAATTTCTGTTATCGTAATCAGTAAACGTCAAGACCTACCTGATAGTATCTGGAAACTGGGTAAAGTAACCTTATATCCAGTTTAGAGTTGTACTGGGCTAGTGATTTCTTCTGGTAGTGCTGGATCAGGTCTACCACAGAGGGAAAGGTCAGTGGTTCAGAAAAGCCACACTTCCCTCCTTGATGGAAGATTTTGATCAGTCGGTTGTACCCATCTTTTCTGCAAAAGTCAAAATTAAAATGACAGTCATGTTTGTTCCACATCATTGATGTTTTTAGGCTGAAACCAGTGGAGAGTAAGATTTACTTCTTGATGTGGTTTGTTTTGAATTTTATTTAAAGTAAAGCTCCACTGGACAGAATTTTGTGGCTAATTTCTAATCTCTGGTTTTTGTAAGACATCAGCCTGTCAAACTGATTTTGGTTAATGCTGACCTATTTTTAAAAATTATAAGATACAACAGCCTACAACAATATTTTTTCACACTTCTCTTAAACAGTCTTCTCTGTCTATATTTGGATTTTTAGTTTGTCCTAATGGTACAAAGCATCAATAGTGTGCCCTTTCATAAAAATCAATTTGATTAATTTTCAGTCTTTTTGAAAGAAATATTCTGTTTTTTTCTATATTTCATTAATAAGCTTCTTTGTCCAGAGCCAGAAAGTAGCCATCAATTAGCCAGCTGCATTGCAATACTTTCTTGAACTCAAGGGAGCGCCAATTGACTGAACATGCAAATACCCATTAAGAAATGGTGTGGGGGCATCTCTTGGCACCGTTTCATCTGACTTACTTTCCACCACCTTATTGATACTGAATATGGCACTTCTCTTCTTTTTATCTTCAGAGGGTTGTTGCCAATGAAACCTGACAGAACTTGCATATGGCATCAGCTAAATCTAGTTGCTGTTCTGAATTAAATTATTTTGTAAATTATTTATCTTCTGAGCTGCTTTAATGTAAAGTAAAAACAGGATCCTGACAAGTTGGGTTTTAGTGTGTGTTATATCTTGAATAATTTGGAGGACCAATCCTGCCATAACATTTTTAACATGTTTTTTGGTTCTCAAAAATCTATAATTTTTCTAATTTTACTATACTTTTACTAGGTAAATGATTTTTCCTGAGTGTTTATCACTTCAAGTCAAGGATGGCATGGCTACAATTGCCTAGCCTGCTTGTTTTATTATGGAGTGAAGAAGTTAAGGGAAACTTTCCTTTTTTTCAGCAATCATAAACAGCTGACTGCCAGCAGAAACTGCATTTCTCTGTCATTAAAAATTTTTAAACTGCATGAACAAACATTTTTTTTGTTTTTTAAACTGTGGATTTTGACATTGATATTTAAAGCAATACTTACCGTAGTGTCAGAGTGTATTCCCCTTTAATCCTGCTGGAGGCATTTCGTACCAGAAATGTACCATCAGGAGTGTTTCTCATCATCTCATTTACTTCCTCTCTACATAAAACAAAATATATAAAAGTTTTATAACACTTGGAAAGACTGAAGAAAAAATGATCATCAGGACTTTATTTTGGGATCTCTGCTCTTCAGGTTGTCTAAAATCAGACCTGTTCAAGGGGTAAAACTGATAAAATCTTAAACATATTTGGTCATTGTCACTGATTAAGCTTTCTTATGTAAAACTTACATTGAAGGATATTTCTCAAGTTAAAAAAATAAAATTAGGTTTCTGTTTTTAATACAATCTTGGTTTGCTGAAACTCTTGGTTTCGTTTCCTTTGTCTTTTTGGATTATGGTGGTCTGTTAACTATGAGTGCGTCTGGCCAGCATCTGATGTTGGATCATTGTGCTTTGCTTTTTATTACTGGATATGAAAATCGTGTTCATCACTGTTCTCTGGGTGCTGCTGTTAAATGGACATCTTTGTATGTCTGCAGACGTTCGAATTGGATGATTTTTATATATAATTCTGCCTATTATCTATGCATTTATACGTATGTGTAAAAGGCACATAGAGTTCTGCAGGGGTAATACAAATGTTGGTTCTCAGGGAAAATGTTTTTAAATTTGCAGCTCCTGTTTCCTGGAATAATCATTGGAATGACCTGAAATAGTCGGAACTTTTGTTAATGTTATTTGCACATGGTTTGGCTCTTGATTTGTTTATCCTGAGTATTAGTTGCAGTTGTTTGGGTTTCGGTATTGTTTTATTTCATTTGTTGCATGTTTTACTGTGTGTTCTCTTGAAAAAGATTTTAATCCTATTGAGGCATTTAACTGGATAAATAGAGGATATAACCGTAATATATGGAGAAATACTCTTATGGGCCTGTTTAGTATTAGAAATTTCTTTTTTGTTTTGGTAAATTGAACACAGATGAGTCTTGAAACCCAAATGGTTTTCATTCGCCACTGTTTTTTTTTCAGTTGTTTCACGATTGCAGATTAAGTAAAAAGTTAATATAATAAGTACTGACTTGGAGCCTTGGAGAAAAGTTTGTTAAAAGGCAATGTGCATTTATTAAATGAATGCTTCATACCTTGAAATGTTGTCCCAGTACCATTCTGCATCAGACAGCTGATGATCATCAGTGCTGTTGTCAGAGGCTGCCATAGCTTTGGTTATGTTGTTCTCTGTTGGGATATCTGACCACAAGCAGAATTGTTTTGTGTGACAACAAAAATCTTTGAATATAACTTTAAAATTTAAAAAAACAAAATGTCTTACTTTTTACAGGATTTTAAAAATCATTTCTTATCCTTATTTATTTATTATGTTTTAGTCCCCCCCCCCATCCACATTTTTTGGCCACAAGTTTCTTCACTGCCAGAGCTGTAGTATCAACTAACTGATTCAATTCAGAACATGTCGTAAAGTTGATTCAGTCGAATCATACAGATTTCAAGTCAAGTATATACATTGCATTTGATCCTAACTATCAAACAGTACAGTCAGATTCAGTTTATTATTTAAATTGGTCAAAAGTTTTTCTATCTAAGGAAACCCAGGAGATTGCATCGAGTCAGTGACTTGCAGCATTTACTCCTCCTGGATGAGCATGTAGAGACAGTGGACAGTCGCTTGCTTTGACTTTGCAGCAATCCCTCATACTGAGCATGCATGTAGCGACAGTGGAGACGAAGAGGTCAATTTAATGCCGTCCAGGTTAAGTGATTGACTAAGCAGTTTCTTTTTAAATGACTCCGGTAATAAGACAACAACTTCTGTCTTGTCTGAATTTAGAAGCAGAAAAAATGCAGATTTGGAAAAGTCATCCAAGTTTTAATGTCTTCAAGACATACTTGTAGTCTATCTAACTGGTTGGGCTTATCAGGCTTTATGGATAAGTAAAACTGAGTATCGTCAGCATAACAGTGAAAATGTATCCCCTGCTGCTGATAATTTTACTTAATGGAAGCATATATATACACTACCGGTCAAAAGTTTTAGAACGCCTTTCTCACTTAATGGGTCTCTTTATTTTCATGACTTTTTCATGAAATTGTAGATTCTCCCCAGAGACAAGAAACCTAAACAAACATAAAGAAAACCATTAAGTGAGAAAGGCGTTCTATAACTTTTGTCCGGTAGCGTATAGTAAAGATAATTGGCCTACCACTGAATCCTGTGGTACTCAACAATTAACACTGGAGTTTGAAGATTTATCATTTACATGAACAAATGTATCAGACAGATAAGATTTAAACCAGCCTAGTGCTGTTCCCCTGATCCCTACAGCATATTCCAGCCGTTCTAAGAGAATATTGTGATCGACTGTATCAAATGCAGCCCTGAGATCTAACAGAACCAGTACAGACACAAGTCTATTGTCTGAGGCCAGGAGAATATCATCAGTGACGTTCACCAGTGGTGTTTCAGTGCTATGATGAGCTCTGAAACCTGACTGAAAGTCTTCAAACAGGTCATTGCTGTGTAAATGCTCACATACTTGATTAGCAACTATTTTCTCAAGAATTTTAGATAAGAACAGTAGATTGGATATCGGTCTTTAATTTATACAGTCATCTTGATCAAGCGAAGGCTTCTTAAGTAAAGTTTGAATTAGAGCTAACCTTAAAAGCCTGTGTTATATATTAATTTACTAAGGATAAATTAATCATATCTAAAATGGGGCTGGTAATCAGAGGGAACACTTCCTTCAATAATTTGGTTGGGATTGGGTCTAACATGCAAGTTGAAGGTTTAGATGAAGCTAATATTTCTGATAACTCAGGAAGCTCCACTGGATCAAAACAGTCCAAACACAGATCTGTCTCTACAGTTACCTTCAATGCTGTCTCTCTCACTGAGGGTGAAGTATTCATGTTCGGCAGTATGCCAATGATTTAGTTTTTAATAGAATCAAATTTATTTAAAAAGAGTCCCATAAAGTCATGACTGCTGAGAGCTAAGGGAATGGATGGCTCAACAGAGCTATGACTCTGTGTAAGTTTAGCAACTGTACTAAAGTGAAACCTAGGATTATTCTTGTTCTCTTCTATTAATGAGAAATAAGCTGTTCTGGCTTGGCGAAGTGTCTTTTTATACAACCGTAGACTATTTTTCCAGAATAAATAGGAGCCCTCTAGGTGTGTAGAGCGCCATTTTCTCTCCAATTTTCTAACGTGCTCTGCGCAGCTCTGAATTAAACCAGGCAAACAGCCTCCTATGAATAATTACCTTCTTTTATAAGGGGACTACATTGTCTAATGCACCACGCAATGAGGAAGTAATACTGAACAAGAGAATCAATTTGTGAAGGGGAAGAAACAAAATTATTGCCCTCATCTGTGTTTTTCTGTGGTGAGAAAATTAAAAATGGAACAGATTCTTTAAAGGTTGTTACAGCATTGTCTGATGTACTCGATTAAACTCGAAGGTTATTTAAAAAAGGTCAGACAGGGCAGGGTTATGAGGAAATATTCTTTCTATACACTCACAATGCCATATGTCAGCACAAGGTCTAGAGAAGACAAAGGTGGGTAGGTTTGCTAATGTTTTGAGCAAAGCCAGTTGAGTCTGAGATAACATTTAAGGCTATATTTAGGCTATCACTTTCAGTGTCAACATGAATGTTAAAATCCCCCACTATAATGATCTTATCTGTATTTAACACTAAATCAGATAAGAAGTCTGAGAACTTATTTAAAAATTGAGAATAAGGGCCTGGTGGACAGTACAAAATAAACAGAAGCAGTTTTAGTGCTTTGCAATTTGGATGAGGAAAACTAAGAATTAAATATTCAAAAGAGTTTTAGTTATTAATTGGTCTGGGACTAGTCAATAAATTAGACTGAAAGATGGTTGCTACTACTGCACCTCGTCCAGTATTTCTAGGTATGTGAAAATTTAAATAATTGGATGGAGCTGACTCGTTAATAGTAACATAATCCTCTTGCTGCAGCCAGGTTTCTGTGAGACAGAATAAATCAATCTGATTGTCACAAATCAAGTCATTAACAAAGTCTTTGAAGAGAGAGATCTTATGTTCAGTAAGCCACATTTAATCGTTTTATTTTTCTTGTCAGTCTGAGTTGTTTATTTTTTATGAGATTTTCATGGTTTCCTCTTTTTTTAGATAATATTTTAATCTATTCAATTTTGGCCAGGGCAAGACACAGAGTTTTGGAGAACTAATAAATTTGGCCAGATTCCTAGAAAGAAGAGCTGCTCCATCCAAAGTGGGAGGGATGCCATCTCTCCGGATCAGACCAGGTTTTCCCCAAAATGTTCACCAATTATCAATGTAGCCCACTTTGTTTTCAGGACACCACCTAGACGGCGAGCGGTTGAATGACGACATGCAGCTAAACATGTTCTTATGGGTCAGATCAGGAAGGGGACCAGACAAAATTACGGAGTCCGACATTGTTTTGTGCAAACTTACACACAGAAGCAACACTAACTTTGGTGACCACTTACATTAAATATGACTGATATAATGAAGTAGGTTAAAAGATCTCAAAAAGCCACCAATTATGCTTCAGTCTGAAGAAATTCAATAACTGATGAGAAAGTCATTGCATCTATTTGTCTGAAAAGGGTTGAAGGGCCATTTCTAAGGCTTTGGGACTTCAGTGAGGGACAGTGAGAGCCATTATTTACAAATGGAAAAAAGCATGAAGCAGTGGTGACCCTTCCCTGGAGTGGCCGGCCCACCAGAATTACTCCAAAAGCAAGTCCAGACCCATCCAGGAGATCACAAAAGAACACAGAGCAACATCTGAAGCACTGCAGGCCTCACTTGCCTCAGATATGTCAGCATTCAGGTTTCATCTACAAGTGACTGGGCAAGGCCAAAACCACTGCTAATCAAAAAGAATTTGCTAAAAACTATCATGATGATCCTATAGAGTTTTGGGAAAATGTCGATAAGACAAATGTTGAACTTCCTGTAAGGCTTGTGTCTCATTAAATTCGATGTAAAACCAAACCAGCATTTCATGAAAACAACAGATTACCTACAGGGAAACATTATGGTGGCAGTGTAATGGTATGGGGCTGCTCTGCTGCTTCAGGACCTGGATAACCTGCAGTAATTGATGGGACCATGATTTATAGTCTTTACCAGAAATTCCTGATGGAGAATATCCAACCCTCAGTTTGTGACCTTGAGCTCAAACGCACCTCATTATTAATAATTTGGTTATGCTGCAGGAAAGTCATCTGAAGCACACAAGCAAGTCCACCGCTAAATGGCTCCAATTTGCAAAATTAAGGTTATAGAGTAGCCTAGTCAAAGTCCAGACTTAAATCTAGTTCAGGGGCTATGGCATGACCCAAAGCAGTCTGGTAATGCTCACAAAAGCCCTCTAATGCAGCTTAAACAATTCTAGAAGGAGTCAGCCAAAATTCCTCCACATTAATTTGAAAGACTCATTGACAGTTATCACCAATACTTCATTTCTGTCAAGGCAAACGCAACCCATTAGTAGGTTTAGGAGGCGATTACTGTTTATATCGGGGTCAGATTGAATCGGAGAGCTGTTTCTCCGTGATAAATTAGTTCAGGCTGTTCAAATTCCATTTTGTAATTAATCAAGTTGTTGATACTTAAACTGCTCCAGAACATTTAGGTATGACGAATAAGTAAAAACAGTCGGGGGCAGCAATATCTTTGGTCATTGCTTTTGTTACTGTTTTTATTTTTGTTTCCCTTCTGATTTAAAATGCTATGTACTTCATTGTAGTACGATTATTCAGCCAGTCTGGTATATTGAACATCCTCCATCTATAAATCCATGTATGCAATTGCAGAGTCTGCATTTTCAGATACTGTAGATAAAGTTAAAGGGTAAGCATGCCAGAGCATAGCAATGTGTGTATTACACGGACAAAAACAACAATGTATCTAAGTTTCAATTTAAGTAAAACTGATATGAACTAAAACTGTATTCAAATAAAATAAATATATGATGTGGAGTACCTCCTTTGCTAGTGCTGGTTTTCAGGTCAGGATTCACATGATCTTGAGCAACATGGGAGGAGAGCTCCTTTGGAACCGGTGTCCGAATGCAAGATTGCCCCTCGCTGTCGTTTTGGCCCTTTTCTGTTTCCAGGAACTCTGAAACATCGACTGCACAACAACTCAGGTTTAACCAGTGTCAGCTCAGGACACTCAGTATGTGACCATCTACACTCTCTGGCTGTCTGCACACACTGCGGGTCTCCCAACAAGACTCGAGGAGATATCGTTGCGTTGCCCGGTCTTACAGCTTGTAGGAGAGTCTGTCCAGACTAGTGTGCTGACAGGTGACACTGTCTGACTGCCTAAAATACCAGAACTGGCACTCCTCAGCGCTTGGGCACACTCAGCCAGACCCAGTTCTGCTTAATGGTCAACCTCGCCTAACAAACAACAGCTGTCTGCATTGAGGTTCCACGTCAGTCTGGCAAATTTGATGATGTGCTGCTGTTCTTTTTGTTGCACATGGGCGTGTTAGTGTGACACTATGAATGCACATGAAATGTGATGAGTTATCAGCTGGACATTTCTTGAAATTATGATATTTAGTGTGGATCGTTCGCATTTAACAGTATGTAAACACATGCACGCATGTGCTGATATATGTGTGTAGTGAGAGGTGCTGTTAACAGTTGATGCAAGTTATCCCTTCAGCACTTGCGAAGGCATGCCTGGAGATGCTTTAAATTGTTGCTGCAGGGCAGAGCTGTATGCAAGAGGAATCACACATATGTTGTAATATAAGAAAGGGACAAACTAACAAGCCCATGCCCTCATACTGCAGCTCTGTCAAAACTTGTCTGATATTAAAAGCCTGCTAGCATCTGTATCTAATAAAACCTTGGTCTACATAGCCTTGCAAAAAGTATTTATTCCCCTTGAAATTTGTCGCATTATGACCTTGAACTTTAAGTTACTTTATTGGGATTTTATGCGATACATCTAAACAAAATCGTGCAGAGCTGTGAAGTGGAAGGTAAAGGATACAACAGAAAATGTGGCATGAATATGTGTTCACGCCCTGATTAAATACTTTGTAGAACCACTTTTAGCTGCAGATAGTGCTACAAATATTTTAGGGAAAATGTTTCCCTATTTGTCTAGAAGTAGAAAAAGAGCTCATTAGAACTAAAATGAAAAGCAAATGATGAAAAGCAAATGTTAAAAATTAATTTAGACGTTTTGGCACTTTAACCACCCTTGTTTTTCCTCCTTATGCAGCCTTGGGTTAGATTGTTAAAAAGCTAGCAGCACCTGAGAGGCTCTGCTAGTGCTCCTAGGAGCCCATAAAGCTGCCACCTAAAGGTTTCAATGTGGGTGGCTGTTACATGCACGTCTTGTACATTTACAATTACAATATGTACAATCACTCATAGATGGCGTTTATCTTCAAACTGAAATTATACAGGGATAATGTATTTAAGCTAAATATAAATTTATATCATGAAATTATGTGACAAAAACTCTGAGAAGTAGCCAGCATATAAGGCACCTTTAAGGCAGAGGAGGCCCTACCCAATGTGGAACCCTCTGTGAGATCTTATATGGTGCCCCGCTCCATCGGCCATTTACATACTCTTACAAAAGCGATGGCATTGTTTTTACCACTGTCCTTAATTTATGAGATAACTTGTCACCCAATTTACAAGCCTAACTAAATACAAAAAATCTGAAAACAAAAGAAATACCCTGACCACAACATTAAAAATCCTATAAATTAGTGAATAAATAAGTAATAAATTATAAATACAGCAATCAACATCCAATTTAAATATTCATAGTTTGCACACGATAACTGTATACATAAGCTACATTCACACTGATAGTTATGTATACAAAAACTAAATAAAAGACCTGTATACAAAAGCTATATAAAATGCCTACATGCAACTAAACATAAAACTATGGACAAAAAAGACGTTTTACAGACCTCTACTGGTGCTTTTTATTACTGCATCCACTACAGTGATAAACTATTGCCTCTCTTCCACTGGCTCAATTTTGCCCTACTTGACTCAACTTGGCTCGCGTTTCCATTACAGTGTATTCTGTACCAGGGTACCTAGTGTTTTGGTCCCAGCTTCTGAGCGGGTACGACCGCGACTGAGTCGGGACTCTGATGTGAACAGAGTACTGTTCACTGATTGGTCATGGGACGAGGAGAAATGAGGTTTTCCCCAAGGTAGTACAGGGAAAAGCTAATATAACTCAAAAGTGTCTACAATAATACTAAGGGCCATATTTGCCAGATCAGGTCAAACCGAAATTATTTTACTATTTACAAATCATAAACCATGCCTGCTCAGTTTTCTGAATTACACGCAGGCGGGGCACTGTATACTAAATCAGCTGATCACACTTAAAATTAGCTGTTGAGACGCACAAACATTTCCTCTAAAACACACCAAACAATACCACCATGAACTAACGTGTTTGGTAAGGAAATCTATTGAGGGTCCTTAAGCAAACCAGCGTCTGCAGGTGGGGGGACCAGGCAGAGAGTGGAAACACAACTGGTACCGTACCGAGTAGAGCAAAACAGTTTGGAGCGGAGCCGTACCGCCTAAAACCAGCCAGTGGAAAAGATTTATATGCCACTACCTACTGTACCCCACCTCTTCTGCTTCAGCTGCACTTTCCTAGATTTTCTGTAGTAGTAATAATTGGGCATTTGTTTACATTTGAATCTACGAAACCTTTTCCATTTTATGAGTTAATAATGACTAGTTTGAATATCATTAGCATTTTTTTAAGGCAATGCTCATCTATTCAGTAGATTTATTTACAGTTACTTGGTAAGGTATTCACCCCCCTTGGCATTTTTTATGTTTTGTTGCCAACCTGGAATTAAATGGATCGTTTTCATTTTATTTTTTATTTTTTTATTTTTCTTTTTATTAAATGGATTGGAACTAAATGGATTGTTTGAGAGTTTGCAACATTTCATTTACAGAACATGCCTACAACTTTGAATGTTATGTTTTTTATTGTGAAGCAAAAAGATTGGAGAAAATAACAGAAAATTTCAGCATTAACTGGTCAGTACTATGTAGAGCTACCTTTTGCAGCAATTACAGGTGCAAGTCACTTTAGATAAGTCTCTATGAGCTTACCACATCTCGCCACTTGGATTTTTGCTCATTCCTGAAGGCAAAACTGCTCCCTCTCCTCCGTGTTGGATGGTTTTTGCTTGTAAACAGTGATCTTCAAGTCCAACCACAGATTCTCAATTGGATTTGGATCTGGACTTTGACTAGGCCATTCCAACACATTTAAGTGTTTCCCCTTAAACCACTCGAGTGTTGCTTTAGCTGCATGCTCCAGCTCTTTGTCCTGGTGGAAGGTGAACCTCCATCCCAGTCTCGAATCACAGGCAGACTCACACAGGTCTTTGTTTTGACTCTGACCAGTTTGCCAGTCCCTGATGCTAAAAAACATCCCCACAGAATGATGCTGCCACCACCATGTTTCACTGTAGGGATGGTGTTCTTGGAGTAATGGGATGTTGTTGGGTTTGCACCAGACATAGTGTTTTTGTTGGTGGTCGAAAAAGTCAATTTTAATCACTTCTGACCAAACCATCTTCCTCCATACATTTGGGGAGTCGCCCACATGCCTTTTGGCAACTTGTGGCAAGTGCTATCTTATTTTTAACACTAAATTATGACTTTTCTGGCCTCTCTTCCATAAAGCCCAGCTCTATGACTTATTGTGGTCCTACAGACAGATACTCCAGTCTCTGCTCTGGAACTCTGCAACTCCTTCAGGGTTACCTTTGGTCTCTGTGCCGCTTCTCTTATTGATGTCCTACTGGCTCAGTCTGTGAGTTTTTTGGTGGGCAGCCCCTTTTTGGCAGGTTTGTTCTGGTGCCATGTGCTTTCCATTTGAAGATGATGGACTTAATGGATTTGACTTGTACTTCTCAACGACTTTGTCCCTGACTTGTTTGGAGAGGTCCTTAGTCTTTATGGTGTGATGCCTTTTAGGCCTCACACCGTGCAGCCTCTGGGGCCTTTCAGAAAAGACATGTTTATACTGACAGATCATGTGAGACTTAGATTGCATACAGGTTGACTTCATTTCACCCATTATGTGACTTTTGAAGGTAATTGGTTGCACCAGGACTTTTTAGGGGCTTCATAACAAAGGGGGTGGATAGATATGCTCATGTCAGTTTTCAGTTTTTTCTAATTTATATATATTTTTTTATTTCACTCCACCAACTTAAAACTATTTTGTGCAGACCCATTAAAAAAAACATTTAAATTATAGGTCGGAATGTAACAAAACAGGTAAAAATATACCGTGCCAAACTATAAATAAACATGTATAGATCGAGTTTAATTAATATTTGACCCAACATTTTAAAAAAGCACATCAGAGCAGCTCATTAATGTGAAACTGATGTCGGCACAATTTAATCACCAGTGCAACTCATAAAATTCATTATGAATCACATCACTGATGCACAAGAAGAGAAAAACAAATGTTTTAGTTTGCCTTGAAAATATATGATAATCTTAACCTCTGTTCTCAAAAACAGACTGAGATTAAATTACAACTACTAAAATATGCTTAAAATAGACTTCCCTTTGTAATCCTTCTGTTTTATTGACCATAGATGCATTGACTGTGTTCTTCTAACACAACCTACATGTGAAAATCTGACACCAATTATCTCAGCATTGTAAGAGTTTGATACATGGTTTAAGCCCTGAAGATCTTATTAGGCTTATTGAACATAGAAAGCCAACATTTCTATAGATTTTTTTTTTTTTTTGGATGTTGTATTAAAAATAAAATGATAAATTTGCCTCTTTTTATGTTCAGGCTACGCAAATTCAAAGCAACTAAATTCTGCCATCTGCTGGTTATTCAGTCGGAAACCAAATGGCAGGAAATAGCATTTGGATTTTAAAGTAATGTAGGTTTTTGGCAGCAAACCTTCCTTTTTAAGCTCTTTTAGAAAGAGATTTTGTACCGTCACTTGTGTTCAAAGCTGTTCACTTGTAACTGAACCAGTTAAGGCCCATCAGGGTCAGAACATGAGGCTTTAGAGAACATTAGTTTTGCTTACAAATTGTTACATCCGTCAGTTTATATCATCTCAGTGACCTCTATTGATGCTTACAAACTCTTAAAACTGCACTTTAAATCTTACCTTGATCTGCTGGTGGACCAATCTTTGGCTCCTGCTCTGATTGGTTAGGAGGTGATGATGTAATCGTAGGAAGGGCAGGGTTGGGCTCTGGAATGTCCTCCATGTTGGAAGTGTTCTCATTCCTGATCCCAGCGCTGTCCCTGAGATGGAGGGATGCTAGCGATGTCGCTCCCTGGAGCTCGTCGTCTGTCCGGAGATGGAAACTCTCCGCTGCCATTTTCATAACATTAACTAAATTGTCCGGCTTGGTTTTACTGAGGGTAAAGCAGAATGTTGGACCACAGTGCTGCTGACCACATACTATCAGCTTAGAGTTAACCTTATGGCTGAGCGAGAAGATGGTGGAAGTGCGGAGATCATGGCTGCTCAGTGTTGCCAACGTAGCACACAGGCCCTTTGCTCAGCCACAGTTTTAAACCCATCTTACAGCAGGGGGATGGCATTGCCAGTAGATCCGTTGTGTGCTTGTCTTTATATAGGGCTTCTTCACTCAAGTACAGTTCTACTTCACTGTCGTGTACTTAAAGGGATTCATATCAGAGAGGTATTGAGCCCCATTGCAGTTTAGCAAAGTGATTGATTCCTGCACGATTCTGTGCTTGTAGATAAGCTGGAGGAGAAGCAAAACTGCCAGATTTCTTCTTCAAGGACTCATGAATAAACTTTTCCCAAGAAGCCTAATTCAGAAAACAAGCAAAAAAGGAAAGCATCTGGTTAGAAGAACAGAAGGTCCAGACTACAGCACTCAGGCAAATGCAACATCCAGCATCATTTCATGACTTTATGCTTAACATTTTAATTATTTATACTATGACAGATGTCAGCCTGATGCAGCATATTTTCCCCAGATTTTTTTCTCTTTATCTTTGATTTAATAATTTATCTGTAAAAAAAAAAAAAAAATGTTTTGTTGCTGAATGACCAAAATGCCATTAATGGTCATCGGAAACGCCAAATTAAAATTGTGAAAAAGAAATGTAGCTTTTCAAAAACTATTTGACAGTGATTTAATGTTTTTATTTAATTTAAATTTGTTGTACTCTCAAACAGAAATACTCCAAACACTTCAGACCGATTTAAATTTTCTAAATAAAATAAACAATACCTTCTTGTAAAAAATATTTTTTATTAATAGCAGAAAAAGAAAAAATACATTTTTCTTCTCTATTTTCCCATCATAAATGATTTTAGCAGCAAAATTTATCGAGCAAATATTTGGATAATTAACTGATTTTTAGGAATTCTTAAATAAGAATATATGAAGCATATATAGCTTTTATTATTAAAACAATTAAATATTTAGGCAAAGAAATATTTATAGAAGGAAAAATAAGTGTTTTTATACTATTCTGTCCTTAGTTTGAGCAGTTATAAGTGATTTTTAGCAGCTGTTTAGCTAAAAAATATATCCTAGTTAACAAAAATCAGCAAAAACTTAAAAAAATAAACTTCTTAAATGACTGAATATGTACAATATAAAACAGTTCTCAAATAACGGATTTAAGTTATTTAAAAAAAATCATAAACCATGTTAATGTCAATAATGCGAAGCAGAAAAGATATATTTAACGTTGGAGTGTCTTCTCTCTTCATGTCTGCTCAAATGGCTAAAAATTACAAGGTGATAATTTATGTAATTTCATTATATGTTAAAAGGACATTTTCATTTTAATTAAAGTGTAAAAATAAAGAAGGCAAAATGGTAATAAATAAAGGGGGAAGGGAGACTGTTCCCCATCTGGGATTTATTGGATTTCTTTGGAATTTGCTCCCTGGAAAGTACTGGTAAAGACCTTTAACTGCAGATATGCACATACATATGTACAGCATTATACCAGGAACAATTTACGTGATAAAGAATTGAGAGGGGTGGGGTACAGCTAAATCCTGCACCTGTCCCATAGTGATGGATTAGTCAGCACTCTATTCAGCTGTATTCACTACAGTGTAACCTCCTGTTGAAGGGATTTGTTTGGGGATATCCTTTAGTTGCCCTACAAGGAAAAAAATAAATAAATGACCATAATGGCAAGCAAATGTTGAAACAGTTAATTCACGTGATTAATCACATTCTATCCTGAGGGATAAGTTGTGCAGGAAAGGGGAAACGATCGTTTTCATTGGTCATGTAAATGCGACTTTAAGAGGATGCATCAAATTTAACTTTTTATTAATCTTTACCAAAATATTTACTATGTTCTGTTTCCAAAACCTTCAGCATCATGCCTAGATATCAGATAAACTGGAAGAGGCTTTGATAATATTGTCTGTTATTGAATACTAATAGTTTTTTTGTTTTATTGCTGTGTTTAGCTTACTGCAGAGAATGCTCTGTTCCAACAAAAGAAGCAAATGGAAGTTTGTAAATTCATTAACTGAAGCTACTTTCCTGAACCAAAGCTGAAGAGCGGAAAATGGCGTCATGTGGAAATAGTTTGAATGGTATGCAGCCATTAAGTCACCATGGATTGATGCTGTTGGTCGACGGTGAGACGAATCTTGGTTTCCGAAGCTGGTTTTATCCAATTATCCGAGTTTTTTCAATATTTTGTCCAAAATAAGTAAATATCTATATAGGACAGTTTAACAAGATTGCTTTTTAACTAGTTATTTATTTTAATTTTATTTACATACATACTGATGTTTTATTTTCTTTACCATTTTTTTCAGTATTTCATTCAATGCGCAAATTGGCCAAAATATGTTGACCCCATAACAAGGAGGTGTTAAATGATCAATCAAATTAATGGCAATAAAATTAAGCGTTTAGCTGATTTTATTTTTGGAGGAAATCCAGTGAAGGGAATTCTGACCTATTCACAGTAGTCCAATTAAACACCCCCACTCTAAAAATGTCAGTAATTATGTTGCTTTTCTATATTGTTCTTTTTTTTTTTCTTCTGCGTTTTTCTGAAAAAGTTTTTTCTTTTAAGTCGTATTTATTGCGTCGCTTTCAGAACCGATTAACGGGACATCTGATGTGCGCCATATTTCCCCCCCCACCAAAATCATTGTAACTAAGCTCTGAATGACGAAGAGCCGTGGATGCAGAATATGCAGAGAACTTTCAAAATGGCAACTTTTGGTGTGGGCATCATCCAACCAACCTGGTAAAAAGAAAAATCAAACCTCACCAAGAAGCTCACCCACACAGGACAGCACGCACCTACCTGGGCCAAGACAGAGGAGAACGGGGCAGCGTGGGAAACCAGCGTCTCGTCGACATCCATGAAGCGGCGAAGAGACGTTGCTGGACGCACACGTGGCTCCGATCAAACCAACCACCGGCCTATGTCCTCACGCCATCCTGTGTCCCTCCGCCCCCCGCCACCTCCCGCTCCTCCTATCCCGAGAAGCTTCTTCTAGAGCTCTCCATCTTCTTCAGATCCTCTCCTGTTGGGTGTTCTGTGTCCCTTTTGAAGTGGCATATTTTCCCATGCTGTCATTCCTCCAGGTTTTCCGTCTCTTCCTCACAGATGCATGTCATGTCTTCTAAAACATCAACCCCGTTCAAAGTCATTGACTAGACTTCCACTTTTAAATGCAATATGCAGGAAAAACTCCAATGGTGTGTAAAGTGCATTTTAAAGAAAAAATAAATAAAAAGACTATAAAATCTAGATTTTTGACCCAGTAGAGGTAAAAGAGGAGAAAAAACTGCACCAATGTAGCTCCAAAGCAGCACTGCTCTTCACCCCGCAACTCTTTTTTTTCACAGTTTAAGAGCACTGTGTGGATGCACTGTTGTGGACAGAGGCATGAGAATGAGACAGCGAGGGAAAAAACTCCTATATAAATAAATAAGGAAAGGATGCCACTGTTGCTATACAGAGGAAGGGGCTTAGTAGTCTCCTGAAATCCTATTGGTCTGCCTGTTGCTATGTGCTCAGCAGTCAGCAGAGATGCTGCTAACAAATCAAGGAAATGTTCTAATATTAGACTGTATGTTTCTAGGCAGCAGGAGCGTCTGACCTCTCAACTCTGTCTGCGTTACGTTTCACTTCACAGATCAGCATAATGAAACAAGTGGTGTGGAAGTAACTGGTTAAAAAAAAATGTTACGGCACTGTAGACAAAACCACACACTCACCCACCCCGATACCCCGTCTCTCTCTGAGGTGTCCAGGGTTGAATGATTGCAGGAGCAAATGAGGATGAGAGGGGAGGAAAGCATTTGTGGACTTTTTCTTAGTTATTTTAGCCAAATGAAACTCATTTTATGTGATGTAATAAAATAGGTCCAATCATTAAAATTTAAACTCTTGTGGCAGAAACAAACAAGGCTCTCATTTCTAAATTTGACTAAGTAGTCTCATATTGTTAATGCATTATTTGTTCTTACCAGTGGAAACTGGGCCTTTTTAAAGCATCTCCATTCTTAATTGCTTGGATTGCTTTTTTTTGTAGTTGAGATTACTCAAATGTATAAATGAAAATTGAGTAACATGATGTTGATTTAAGCTTCTACTCTGGTTGTAGAGGAACCAAATAGTCTTTAACACAGAGCCCAAAAGTCCATACCCCTGAAGTAACCCAGCTGAACATGGTCTTTACACCTTTTCCTAGTCACAAGTTGAGACCTGGTTAGGTTGAACACCCACACCTTCAGACATTCTTGGAAGGGTGAAGAGCTGTTGCAGTGTTGAATGGCCAGGATAAAAACCACATTAGCCCCTTTTCCAACAAAAGCCCTGGGATTTAACCGGCATTTGTTTTACCTGGATAACATTAATCCTGGGGATTTGGGTGCCTTCTGTTTCCATTGCTCAGAGAGGCCACAGAACATTCATTTAGATAAACCTAATTACATATATTAGGAAGTTGTGAAGAAAACTGCACTACACCTTCGGGTATCAGGAAATCCCAGAGTGCCGGGACGAGATCAAGCTGTGTTTACAGGGGAATCCCATTCTAACTGGCCTGTTTGCTTCGCTTGCCTTAGTAGCTAGACTGGTCTGTCAGCAGAGTCTGTCAAAGTAGGCTCATTCTTGATGGATTGACTGCACAGATGATGTTTTGAGGTATACTTTCTCACTTAAAAACATTGTTAAACTACTTTTTGTGACAAATAAATGGTAGGACTTTTTACCTTTGAAAATAAGGCTTCGGGAAAGTGAAATTACCCGGGTAAATTAGTATCGAAACGCGTCCTGGTCTTTCGAAAAGCCCAGGGCTCATCACAAACAATAAAAATGTGCTATTGTTCATTAGTCTGAGGTTCCACCTCCCCAGTAGACTTTCCCTGGGAGGCTGAGAAGTAAAATCCCTTTTCCTTGAAACATAACTTTTAGTCCACTTTGTTAAAAACCTGGGAACACCAGTTTTATATATTTATACTTAATCTCTTTATACTATGAATGTGTGAAATCAAAATCAAATCCCTTGTTTGTGCACACAAACGTGGCTAGTATATCTGATTCTGATCTACTCAGTCAGTTGAAAGGCGATCTCCCCAGCCTCCATATAATATTTTAAAGGGGTGTCCAAGATCAATCAAGATGCCCCTGTGCAATGTATGTGCAACACCCAGGGGCCTGAGGAACTCGGGGCAAATCCTATCCTCCAGAAACATCAGCACCATCGATAAGCTTGTCCCTTCTGGATTGGAGAACCTCCAAGTACTCTTCCAACCCCAGTCTATGTGCTTAGTTAAAATCAACACTGACCCGTTCCCACTGCAAACCACTTTGATGAACCACCGCTACCCACTAGAGACACCTGATGGTTTGCCAAATTGGTTTGATGCTGATTAAAGTCCTGCCCCGTGACGGCGCCAAACCACTCCCACACCTTAGTCTTTGGGTTTGCAACTGCACAAGCCCTGGCGCACTAGGTTAACACACCTGGATCAAATGAATGGTGCATTATGAGCCATCTGCAGAACTTGATGTCTTGCTGAGGACACAATTTAGAAATTCATTCAGCTGTGTTGGAAAAGGGACACATTGCAAAAATGCAGGAGGGCTGGAATTTGCCACACCTCTATAGCCACAACAGCTCTGTATCTGTGGACATTGAGGATCTTTTTGACAAAGGCATCTATAAGACATCCCCAGTCTATACGCTTGGGTCCACCATGTATTTTCAGCTTCCTCTTTGCCATATGATACAGCTCACCACTATGTGGTGATCACTGGACAGCCCAGCTCGTCTTTTCACCTGAAAGTCTAAGACAAAACTGTTTCAAATCTGACCATCTATGTGTCATCTACAGTGTCCGGGCATCACAGGCATATGTACAACTCTATTCTTCAACGTGGAATTTGTTCAGTCCTGTTATTGCCTACATAGACGTTTAAGCCCCGTTAGAGTGCTTTGTGTGGGCATCTACCAGCATTCGACCCAAGGACTCCAAGCAGATGGGGTGACACCAGCTGTTGCCAGGCCAGATGTGTAAGCAGAGTCAGAACCCCTCTTCCCCTTGGTTTAGGACACTTGGGATTAGACCAACAACGCATTCCCTAAGGATGTTGCCTAATCCACAGTGAACTGGTTCCTTATTGCGTCTTCTCCAGGTGGTGGGTCCCCAGGAGCGTCGTCTGACTGAAGTCCTGCCCCACCCCACCATGGGTATAGGCCAGGCCACCAGACTGTTGCTTGGCTTCAGGAGAGGGCTCCCACATTCCATGTCCGGGCGACTGAACTCGGGTTGTTGAATTGCGCTCTCATTTCTGGGATCATTGAGATACTCAAACCTGCCCCCTCTTTTTTTTTTCTTTCAATGTCCCCACTCAGCCTCTCTCAACCCTTATGGCCCGTTTGTTTTTTTTTCGGTTCTGTATTTTATGGACTTAATATTGATGTTGACTGTGGCCAACTATCAAATGCATGCAACTGAAATGTATTTATAAACTGATTTATTTATTTATAAAAACTCTATTTATAATTTGCAAGGGTGCAGATCGACAGCTTTCCCTTTTGTCTCGCAGCATGAAAGTCCTGGATTTGACGTCTGTCCGGAGCTTTCTGCATGGAGTGTAGTGATGTGTGGTTTCTTGCTGGGTACTTCAGTCAAAAAAAAACATGCATGTTTGGTTAATTGGCCTTTCTAAATTACCCCTAAGTGTGACTGTATGTGTCTCATTGTTGCCCTGTGATGGACTGGCAGTCTGTCCAGGGTGTACCACACCTCTTGCCCAGTGGCCACTGCATCTAGGTACAAGTCCCAAATGACCCAGCACAGATATTCTGGTATAGCAACTTGATTAACTGGTAATTTGTTTTTCATTAATTTAAGTGCGTTGAACCTGGGACTTCCTAAAATTTGCAGGACACCGATCTCTGAGGACTGGAGCTCTAGACCTCTCTTTGCTCCGTAACGTCACTGCATTTTTATGCAAACAGTCCTAATTTTATAATGTTGTTATTTTTGGCTCAACTTTTATAGTTTGTACTTTGCTGCTATGATTGCAGTTTGAAGATGGCTTAAATTAGATTTCAGGTTTAATGACTCCTGATAAAAATGTGCAAATTAAGGCTTTAAAGTACCTTAAATCCACTTTTGCCACTTGCTATCGAGTGTTTTTTTTTTTAAAGAAATGTAGTTTTGTACTTCCTTCTGAAAATTTTAGGAAAATTAACATGTTGCACAATTTGGTTTTCAAACGATGCTCACCTTTTTAATGTTCAACATTTTGTAAATGAGAACAAATTCTAACTTGAAGCTTTTAGACGACAAATTTATGCAAATATATTTAATATACAATGCAGATCACAATTTCTGACACCTGATTTTTAAGCATAAAGTTCAATTTAACAATTTTTTCAAAATATTGTGAAATCTGTGCTTAAAATGTAGGCGTGTACTTTATTCTGACCAACACTTACAAAGTTACAGGATTGAGGTGCTTAAACATCTATTAAATAAGACAGGATAGGAAAGCAAGAGTAGAGCAGCACACATTGCAGTTTTGTATTCTGATAAACTTCGAGGAGCTACAGAGATAAGATTTAGGATTACATCTTTAATCAGTGAGAGATTTAATGTAAAACAACGGATAAAGACCTTTTTTATATGCACATCATTTAGCATGTGTGAGTGTGCTGCCCTTAACAGTAAAATGTTAGTAAGGTGCAAATAATGTTTTATTTCCCATTACAGAAAAAAGAACTGGACTATTTCCTGTTGAACGGGTAAGTACGTAATATAACCATCCACAACTTGTATGGAAAAATAGTATTCTCATATCAACAATACTTATAAATGCAGAACATATAGCAGTTCATATGTAATTAAATAAATGTGTTTAAGTAAATTCCAGTGAAGCTTTTAACAGCTCAGATCCAGTTGTATTTGCTGGTCTATCCACTTTGATAAACAGCAGAAATGGTGTCAGTCATCAGGCCAGGACTGGTGGGGGTTGGTGGGACTCCTTGGTTGGGCCTTTGGACTTCCCTGAACAGAGAAAAATAAACGAGTGGAAAAATCTTGATTGTGCAAGTAAATGTTCATCAAGTAAATATGCAGAGTACTTATTTTACTTTGAATAACTGTTCTGCAGATATGTACCGTAATTTCCGGACTACAGAGCGCACCTGATTAAAAGCCGCATGCTCTGATTTTAGAAAGAAAACCAATTTTGTACTTGTACAGGCATGTACATGTTCTGCCGCGGGTGTCCCACTTTGTAATATGAGATATTTACACAGAAAGATATTACACGTGACGATTTTTTAACTTTTTATTTAATCCGTATGGTAATATAAACAAATGCATATTGCAAATGCTTTTTTTCGAACAGTGGTTAACACGGCTATACGTCATCAGTAACACACAAATTACGTTGCTAATGCTTTTTTACTGAACAGAGCACGAACAACATTCCAATATCTCCTAACGACTGATATACACCACAGCCTACCAGGTCAAAAGTCACTGATCATCTTCATGCGCACTGAAACCATCAAAGTCCTGTTCTTCAGTGTCCGAATTGAACAGCCTCAGGATCTCGTCACTCACTTCAGCCTCTTCGTTGTCGCTCTCACTTGAGCGCACCTGGTCCCCTTAATCACGCAGCAGTCCAGCCTTTCGAAATTCGTTGGTGATTTTCCATGTTGACGAGGTTGAAGATAAATGACTGATTTACAATACCGGTAATTGAATTGTGAAAGTGCTCTTGATTTAGCGCACAATTTCATTGGACCTCTGTGAACTACTCATCAATTTCATTGATCTACTGTTACCAGGCATAATGTTTTTGACGGCATGAAAAAGAAACATGCATTAGCCGCACCGTTGTATAGGCCGCAGTGTTCAAAGTGTTTGAAAAAAGTAGCGGCTTATAGTCCTAAATTTACTGTATTTAGATGACCTATTCAAAGGCCTTTTTGGCATCACGCAAATCCTTCAAGTTGGGACAAGAAACAGTTAGGTAGAATTAAAAGGTTACTTTAAACATACACCTTCCAGGGGTAGGAATAACTTTGGACTTAACTGTACATTTACACAATAGATTTGAACATTATGCTTTATTTTAGAAATGTTTTTTTTCTTTGGTAAAAAAAAATAAAACAGAGGGAGTTGTGCAACCATAAGTTCCTTAAGAGCAAATATCACAGCTGGTTCCTAAAGTTTCTAAAAGCAGAATGGGAGGCAGATCATCAGCCTCGTCTCCTGCAAACCCAGCTCCCAGTTTTAGTTTGTGAGTCAGACATCCTGTCTATTTTTAAGACTAAGCTTAAAATGAGAGGCTTAGGTTATCAATGTAGTCATGCTGCTATAGGACATACCAACTACTTCTCCCAACTCTGCTACATTCTCCTACTACAATTGTTGCTGCCAATAACTTTGTTGTGTTTTTTTCTACTCAAAGAAGCTATATCTGGCCCAGCCTTTCTGTTTAGCTGTGACACCTTCCTGGAGGGGACCATCAACTGCATGTTGCTATTGCTAAAACTAATTATATGTACACATTTTTTCAGAGCTTATATTTTTAGCTACGTTTCTCTCCTAGATGAAAAGACTGAAGGAGAAGCCGCTGCCATTAACTTTATGTTAAAGAAAAAGTACTCGGGGACCAGTCTGTGTTTTGGTCTGTCTTCTCAAACCTGCAATCAGTGTCTTCATGCAATCTGTTGAGTTTCCTTAGATATAAAACTTTTTTAATCAATCGGTGTAATAAACTAAATATGATGGCACTTGTTATAGCTAGGACCAAAGAGGTGATTAGATTGACTGTATACTTCTGTGTATAAATTTAGTCTGTCTTGTAAAGGGAAATTTGTTGTGAATTGGTGCTATGCAAATAAATTTAATTGTATCCTTATTTTCTAACTCTTTAATCAGTGCGTGCAGTTGTTTTAAGAGTTTTATAAATAAGGTTGGCTTGGTTAGCATTACAACTTTAATGATACATTTCAAGGAAATAATTGCTTCAAATAATTAAACTAATTTCCCTGAATGACTTGAGGCATTTGTTGGCATTTGCTGGTTATACAGTACTGTATAAAATGTATATAAAAATCTTTCCATGGAACACAACTATGGAAAATAATGAAATCTGAAAACACAAATGGGAAGCTGACTGGTTAAGGCTGTTTATCATAAAATATTAACCTTATTTGGATGGGAAATATGCCTTTTAAAGTAAACACAGAAACTTGACAGTCCTCACATAAATGTTTGTGATGCAATGATTAATGTAAGCTAAGCAACAATTTTTTATATCAATTTCCAAGTTCTTTCCAAAAATATTTTCATTTACAGTTACCTGAAGTAAAGCATTTAAAAGGAATCTGCCAGAGTCCTATTAATTTATTCTGTCTTCTCTCACAGGACTGTCTGCAGAAGCTTGGTAAAACCTAAAGGGGGCAGCAGTGTGCTATAAATCAGCACTGCCCACACCCACAGTGGAAGCAGTCTTCCTCTCCTTTAAATACAAGAGGAGTTCCTTGCTGTACCCTCGCCTTTCAACTGACAGATATATGCATGATCTGCATCAACTTTAGCTGGCAAAAACTACATTTTCTCTCTGCTTGTGACCGTTAATAATAACAGAAGGGCGTTTTTCACTAAACTTTAAGTTAGGTTGTGATATGTTGGCTTTAAATGTACACTATATATTAATTGTAACATTAAATATCATTGACATGTTGTGTACATCAGCACATGAGAGAACGAACTCACCAGAGCACTCTGGTTCTTAGCATAGTTCATATGGGCATAGAGAAGCACAGCTGTGTCGTTGTGGGCCGCCTCCAGTGCAACGGACAGAGCATTACTGCCATCCTGCAGACCGAGGAAAGCAGTGCAGAGAGAGTAAACGTCAGATCATTGTCCACAAAAGCCCCAGAGTCTGAACTGAGAACAGCATTGCCGTTTTCAGCGGGCCGCGTGATTCACATTGTGCATGGTTGTTACTTTTTTCCACTGGTTGCAACGGTTAGGCAATTTGATAATTCTGGTCGGGCAAATTAGTGTCATACATGTGTGATTAACTAGTTAAAAACAAAAGGGGACATTCCTCTGAAATCCTTCCTAATGTCCTTTGTTTTGTTTTTTTAATCACATTATAAAGTAATTACTTTATGAGGACTTATAACCTGTTAGAAATACAGAGCCTTCCAAAGGCACTTTTATGCCCAGAACTTATTCACACCTGAAGATTGTGACTTTAACGTGAAAAAGTATTCAATAGTGATTTTATGTGAAAGAACACAGTAGTGTATAGTTGTGAAGTTGAGGGAAAACGCTCTTTATTTTCAAAAAAGTAATAACTCTGAAAAGTGTGGCATATATTTGTATTAAGCCACCCTGATTCAGCGACTTGTAGAACAACTTTTTGCTGCAATTACAGCTGCAAGTCTTTTGCAGTTCGTTTCTACAAGTTTTGTACTTTCAGACTTTAATTTCTGCTAATTTTTCTTTTCATAATAGCTTAAGCTGAGTCAGATTGACTGGATAGTGTCTGTCACAATAGTATTTACACTCACCGGCCACTTTATTAGGTACACCTTGCTAGTACTGGGTTGGACCTCCTTTTGCCTTCAGAACAAGGTACTGGAAACATTCCTCAGAGAGTTTGGTCCATATTGACATGATAGCATCACACAGATGCTGCAGATTTGTCAGCTGCACATCCATGATGCGAATCTCCCGTTCCACCACATCCCAAAGGTGCTCTATTGGATTGAGATCTGGTGACTGTGGAGGCCATTTGAGTCCAGTGAACTCATTGTCTTGTTCAAGAAACCAGTGTGAGATGATTCATGTTTTATGACAAGGTGCGTTATCCTGCTGGAAGTAACCATCAGAAGATAGGTACACTGTGATTATAAAGGGATGGACATGGTCAGCAACAATACTCAGGTAGGCTGTGGTGTTGACACGATGCTCAATTGGTACTAAGGGGCCCAAAGTGTGCCAAGAAAATATCCCCCACACCATTACACCACCACCAGCAGCCTGAACCGTTGATACAAGGCAGGATGGATCCATGCTTTCATGTTGTTGACGCCAAATTCTGACCCTACCATCCGAATGTCGCAGCAGAAATCGAGACTCATCAGACCAGGCAACGTTTTTTCAATCTTCTATTGTTTAATTTTGGTGAGCCTGTGTGAATTGTAGCCTCAGTTTCCTGTTCTTAGCTGACAGGAGTGGCACCCGGTGTGGTCTTCTGCTGCTGTAGCCCATCCTCCTCAAGGTTCAACATATTGTGCTTTCAGAGATGCTCTTCTGCATGTTTTGGTTGTAACGAGTGGTTATTTGAGTTACCGCTGCCATTCTATCAGCTCCAACCAGTCTGGCCATTCTCCTCTGGCATTAACAAGGCATTTGCGCCCACAGAACAGCCGCTCACTGGATATTTTCTCTTTTTCGGGCCATTCTCTGTAAATCCTAGAGATTGTAGTGCGTGAAAATCCCAGTAGATCAGCAGTTTCTGAAATTCTCAGACCAGCCCGTCTGGAACCAACAACTATGCCCCGTTCAAAGTCACTTAAATCACCTTTCGTCCCCATTCTGATGCAAGGTTTGAACTGCAGAAGATCGTCTTGACAACGTCTACATGCCTAAATGCTGCCATGTGATTGGCTGATTAGAAATTTGCGTTAACGAGCAGTTGGTAGGTGTACCTAATAAAGTGGCCAGTAAGAGTGTATATCTGGAATTTGACTAGACAACTCCCAACACACAAGTTTAGGGTTATGTACAGTGTTTTTCATCACATGGTGTTTTTCATGTGATCCTAAAAGCCCAGTTTTAGGCTCATGATCAGAGCACCTCCTTCCATACGTTTGCTCTGTGCCCGGCGTGGCTTGTGGCAGATTTGACTTCAGTTTTTCTTCTAACAAAGGCTTCCATCTTGCTACTCTTCTATGAAAACCAAAATTGAAAGCACATTACACTTCACAATCATGGGCTTTGTTGGTTTATCATATAAAGTAAAGTAATAAATGTATAAGTTTCACCTTGTAATGTAACAAAATCTGAGAAAAAAGGGGTGTAAATACTTTTGCAAAGAAATGCATTACTGTGTGAGAGTTGATGGTTGATACTGCAGCAACAGACAACAGAACTAAACACAAGGTTTTATGTTACATTGGAAATTATGTCTTTGTATATTTTGTACAGAAAGAAAACAAACCTAAACTAAAATAAACTGTGGCACCAACCTACTTATCACATACTATAACTCAGCCTTACTCAGTTTATTGTGCTGTTTTGTTTTTCCAGTGTAGTTCGGGGGGCTTTCCTAACGTCCAGCTGTGCTGCGCTGAAACTATCCAAATGGCCGACTCATTCTGACCCAGATGTGAACACTCATATCTGTCTGTCTGGTTTCTCCCCAAGCATCCAGACAGAACAATTCACTGTAAATCACTTTCAGAATCACAAGGGCAGGGCGGGGGGGGGAGGCTTTAGAGGAAGTAATGAGGAGAGCTTGGTCTCTAACAAGATTTTTATCGCCAAAGGTTTCTATTTGTTGGCTTCTGGAACCTTTGGGGGTCACGTGCAACACCTGTTCACCATGTTTTTCTACAAACACAAGCAGTTGCTGTTGGTTTGTTTATGGGTAATTTAATGAAGTATGCAGAGAATCAACACGGGAGCCTGCAGGGCCTTGTGTCTGAAATTATCAAAGCCGTAAACTGAGGGGTTTTTAATTCTCCCCCTGGGACATTTGAGCTGCATAGCAACTGTTTCCTTTAGGCAGCACTGATGAGTCAAAGGCAGATGACACTAATCTGATGGTGGTAATTTGGCTTTTTATCTTATCTTCCTAAGTGAACATATTTCAAGTAGTGTGAGAGGAGAGAGTGAAAAGAGAAAAATAAAGCCATTAGACTATGAAGCCAGAACGATCTTAAATGTTTTTAGCATTTAGTGGAAGCCAAAACTGTTTGGAGGCATTTGGCTTAGAGTGAAAAAAATTCATTTTTCTTGTTTGCCGAGCCAACTATAAAGTTTTAGAGGTTAAATGCCTTACATTGTCCACAAGGGATATGTCACAGCCGGGCTGTTCCAGGAGCAGTTTGACAATTTCGGCGCGGCCGTGCTCGCTGGCACACATCAGAGCCGTGGATCCTTCGTCGTCTTGGACGTTTACATCAGCTCCACACTCCAGCAGGGCCTGCACCATCTCCTGCCGTCCGTGGCTCACTGCCAACATCAGCGCTGTCTGGCCTGCCTGTTATAGGAAAAGACACAAATTATCATTATTATTTAAAAAAAGAGGAGATGGTTCAAGAAAACCATTTTATGCTAAACTGTTTTATAGCATTCGATTTCTTTTCAGTGTTATACTATTCCCAAGTATCGGATCAGCCTAGCAGATATGACAGCTTTTAAATGAGAAGCATCCATTCAGGTTCTGATGTAGTTCAGTCTCTGACAGCTGCTGTTGGTCCACTTTCTGATTTTATGTAAGAAGGCTGTACAGATGCAATTTGCTTACTAAACTGGATCAGGCATAACATTATGACCACCTCCCAAAGAGTGTTTGTCCCCCCTTTTCTGCTAAAACAGTCCTGATCCATATTAAGGCATCAACTCCACTGCACTGTGTGCACAATTATTAGGCAAGTTGTATTTTTGAGAATTTATGGTTGAATAAGTATGGTGCTCCCAGTCAAGCCAAAATGTGAATAAAACTCAGGTCTCAATAACTAAGAAAGTAAAAGTGAAGTTTTTGTTTTCTTTGACTATGTGTGGACATTTACTGGGCAACAATTAGTGGGTAAAATTAACTAAATTAAAAACTGAAGATTTTCCTATCTCACTTGTTTATTTTTATTCAGTCATTGACTATTCGATGGAAAGGAAAGAAAATAACCTCGGATTAATTAATGAGCCTGATCTGATAACTATACAGCGGTATAATTACATAGACAAGGGGTGAGTAGTAAATAGTTACATTTACTTGAGTAACACTTTCAAGGAAAATACTTTTAGGAGTGGTTTTACTGTTAAAATATCACTCAAGTAAAAGTAAAGTAACACTATTACTTGAGTACAATATTTGGATACTCTTCCTTCCTTGAGTTACTTCACTGAATTAATAACAAACATGTTTTAACCAAATATGCAACAGATTTCCTGTTTGTACACAAGTTTTATTTTAGTGCTATTTTCTATCTGCGCAGCCATTTGGAGGACAGGTGAATATATAATTGTACATATTTTCACTCGAAGAACTTTGTAATGTTCTTAAATTTATATATAATTCAATTCAATTTATTTATATAGCGCCAATTCACAACACATGTCGTCTCAAGGCACTTCACAAAAGTCAGGTACATACATTCCAATTAATCCTAATCAATGAACAGTGCAGTCAGATTCTATTATTTATTCAAATTGGATAAAAAGTTTTTCTATCTAAGGAAACCCAGCAGATTGCATCCAGTCAGTGACTTGCAGCATTCCCTCCTCCCGGATGAGCATGTAGAGACGGTGGACAGTCACTGGCCTTGACTTTGCAGCAATCCCTCATACTGAGCATGCATGTAGCGACAGTGGAGAGGAAAAACTCCCTTTTAACAGGAAGAAACCTCCAGCAGAACCAGGCTCAGTGTGAGCGGCCATCTGCCACGACCGACTGGGGGTTAGAGAAAACAGAGCAGAGACACAAAGAGAACAAATAAGCACTCATCCAGGAGTACTTTCTATGGGAAGGAAAAGTAAATGTTAATGGATGTAGCTCCTTTAGTCGTTTCACCTAAAAAGAAAGAACAGATAAACTCTGAGCCAGTTTTCAAGGTTAGAGTCTGAAGAGAGCACATAGTTAGTCACAATAAAAGTTCAGCCAGTAGCCATGTCTAGGAGAGAGAAAGGGTTAAACACTGAAAGACAGGGCCATGTGGATCATCAGTAGAGGGCGAGCATTAAGTTGTTGCCAGCAGAAGCTCGGACGATGCCCCTCTCCAGAAGGGTGTTACAGGTAGACACAGAGTCAGGCCAGGTGTAGCTTCTAGGAAGAGAAAAGAGAGAGAACAAAGTTAAAAGCTGAAATAACAGCAAATAATGCAAAATTGTAGAGCAGTGTGAGAATGTAGCGAAGAGGGTGAAAGTGGTCATTATGTCCTCCAGCAGCCTAAGCCTATAGCAGCATAACTACAGAGATAGCTCAGGATAACTTAAGCCACTCTAACTATAAGCTTAATCAAAAAGGAAAGTTTTAAGCCTAGCCTTAAAAGTAGACGGTTTGTCCATCTAGAGCCCACTGATGGCCATTGTTATACTACAAACCACAACGATTGGGATACCTCTCTCTGTCAGACTGACCATATATATCACCAACTATAGGTATTGTGTTATTCTAAGTTTTGTAATTTAAATAACTTATTCTTTAAAATATAAGAACTTTATATTCATGTCTGTCTGATTACATCATTTTGTGCAAATTAAATGAGATGTTATGATTAGTAACTCAGTATTTAAGTAGCCTTTTTACCAAAGGCTTGCTTACTTTTTTGGATGACTACTTTTTTTACTTTTACTTGAGTAAAAATATGTTGAAGTAATGTTCCTCTTACAATTTTTGGGTACTCTAAGCATCTCATATAGCACTAACATTGGCTATAGGTATCGGGGACAAAAGGCTCGGATCAGTACATCTCTCTCTCTTTTTTTTTTAAGAATTTTTTTCGGCACTAGAGGCCTTTATTTTTGGTAGTAGGCAGACAGGAAGGAGGGCAAAGAGAGGGGGAGACATTCAGCAAAGGTCGCCGGGTCCGGGACTCAAACCCGGGACGGATGCTTCGAGGACTATTGCCTCTATATGTGGTCGCGCGCTAACCCCTACAACACCAGCGCCGCGCCAAAGGATCAGTACATCTCTAGTGTGTGCAGTTCTTTTGCATTTTGGCATTTATTTACACAAATTAAATTCATCAGCTCTTTGACACCTTCTCTGTTTTTGCTGCTGATTTAAATGAACTGTCGTCTTGGTTAATTTTCACCAAGGAAGTGTTGGTAATGATTTCCTTGTTGACTCATTTATCATTCCTTCAGTTATAAATAGCAAATAAAGTTTCTGACTCGTTACTTTGTTTTTCTTTTGTAAAAAGTCACACAATGGTCAGCTTTACGTCTGTATATTAAGACACCAAATTTTTTTTCCCCTCAAAACTCAATTGTAAAACAACTAAAAAATTAATATGGCACACAAATACAGTTCATTAAAAGTAAAAAAACAACTTTTACAACTGTTTATTACTGCACACATCTCCATTTTGCCAGTTGTGAAGTTAATAAAAAACAGAAGAAACTAGTACATTTTTAATTCCTGACCTTTAATTGCGTTGCCTGCCACATGTTTTGTTCCCCACAGCAACAATAACAAGCTCCAGTAATTGGATTTATAGAGAATGATGCCATAAATTCGGTCCCATGACTGAGCAGTCAGGCGCCATAAACCCTACACAACCTGATTAAATCAGCTACAGAGATAAAACCAGTTAAAAAAGCCGCAGTTTCTCACAACAGCCACACATTTTGCTGTATAAATTCTAGCCTGAAACCAAGTGATGCCGAAGTTTGAAGCACTTTACTAGAATGTGAGGGATTCATTCATTCATTCAAGTATGAATTTGGAGAACAGAAAAGGAGGATTTCTGTGTCATTTATGAGGAAGATTCTTCAATAAAATGTACTAGAACAAAAAAGGGGATTAAAACAAGAACATTGGACTCATCTGATCATGTCAACAGAACAAATC
This sequence comes from Crenichthys baileyi, assembly GCA_036173005.1. NCBI lineage: Eukaryota > Metazoa > Chordata > Actinopteri > Cyprinodontiformes > Goodeidae > Crenichthys > Crenichthys baileyi. The sequence continues at coordinate 398,598 of JAHHUM010000933.1, forward strand.
TAACCAGAACCGGGTAAATGTCAGCAGTGACGTCAGTGATGCAGATCAGTGATTCAGGATCGTTATTAACCAGAGAGGAAAACGGTTCAGTTTGTGTTTTCAGAGCATGGAACACAGCAGAAGGGGACAACGTTTTTAAAACCAAGAAAGAGCTGATGTCTGCAGGATGGAAGAGTAGAGCCAAAATGTATTTCATAAATAAAAAAAAATAAAAAAAACTTCACCCTAAATTTCAGAAAAGTTTGAAGGAACGGCTCTGCTACTAACACTGGGCAGAAAACAAGTTATTTTCTTTGTCACAAAATAAGTAAATACACAGTAACAACTATAATACAAAACTGTTAACGGATAAACATTCTGCCTTTGTAAAACGCATCTTTAAAAGAATGTAAAAGACTGGATAAAAGAACCATTGTAATGCAGCAATATGGAATCCTTTTGCTTGGTCTTTATAGTCTAAAGGTCAATACATACAGAGACACTAATTCTTTGATTCGGGGTGGTCCAGAGCAGGTGTCAGCAACCATTGACCCTGAGCCATTTTTGTCCTCGGTAGTGCCACAAAAGCTACATGAAACAAGTAAGCTTATTTTTTACAATATCTACTGTAAGAGGAAATTAACTGATTTTCTTCAATGGAACATTTAATATTTATAGAATATTATGTTAAAAATGCATGAAGTTTGCAACCAAAAGACAAAAAAATTACATCATAAAAATAATATTACCCCGATTCCATACTCCTGGACCCATTAGGGGCCACCCGGTCCCTGTACGATCGGAGCAGGAGTTTGGTCCGCATTGCCGGCACTAAGTCGGACCTGTTCCCGGTGCATGTTGGACTCCGGCAGGGCTGCCCTTTGTCACCGGTCCTGTCCTTACATTTTATGGACAGGATTTCTAGACGCAGCCAAGGGCCGGAGGGGGTCTGGTTTGGGGACCAGTGGATTTCGTCTCTTCTTTTTGCAGATGACGTGGTCCTGCTGGCCCCCTCTAGCCACGACCTACAGCATGCGCTGGGGCGGTTCACAGCCGAGTGTGAAGCAGCTGGGATGAAGATCAGCTCCTCCAAGTCAGAGGCCATGGTACTTGACCGGAAAAGGGTGGCTTGTCCTCTTCAGGTTGGAGGAGAGTTCCTGCCTCAAGTGGAGGAGTTCAAGTATCTCGGGGTCTTGTTCACGAGTGAGGGAAGAATGGAGCGGGAGATCGACAGACGGATCGGTGGGGCTGCCGCAGTAATGGGGGCACTGTGCCGGTCCATTGTGGTGAAGAGAGAGCTGAGCCGAAAAGCGAAGCTCTCGATTTACCGGTCGGTCTACGTTCCTACCCTCACCTATGGCCATGAACCTTGGGTCATGACCGAAAGAACGAGATCCCGGATACAAGCGGCTGAAATGAGCTTCCTCCGTAGGGTGGCCGGGCACTCCCTTAGAGATAGGGTGAGGAGCTCGGCCATTCGGGAAGGGCTCGGAGTAGAGCCGCTGCTCCTCCACATCGAGAGGAGCCAGTTGAGGTGGCTCGGGCATCTATAACGGATGCCTCCTGGACGCCTTCCTCGGGAGGTGTTCCAGGCACGTCCCACCGGGAGGAGGCCCAGGGGACGGCCCAGGACACGCTGGAGGGACTATGTCTCTCGGCTGGCCTGGGAACGCCTTGGGCTCCCCTCAGAGGAGCTGGAGGAGGTGTCTGGGGAGAGGGACGTCTGGGTGTTTCTGCTTAGTCTGCTGCCCCCGCGACCCGGTCCCGGATAAGCGGAAGACGACGAACGAGCGAATGAAATAATATTACCTAATTACACTATTAGTGTCAACCTTCACAGAAATGCTATGCAAAAAAAAATATACAAAAAATTAATAAATGCTATGCATATATTGCATGAAAACGTCTGAAAACAAGAAAAACTGCTAAAGCTAGCATTTTTTATTACCTTTACATTTTAAATTATGGCTCAAGACTTTAGCATTTTTGGCTAAAGTTTTTAAGAGCCACAGGTTGGAGACCCTTGACCCAGAGGATGTATTAAGGACAAGCTGCAAGCACTCCCAAACCAAGGCTGCAAGAACAAAATATAGTCAGAGGAAAGAGAAAAAATGTCACTGTTCTTGCAGAATATTTATTGAGGCTGGACAAAGGTCGCTGTTTTTTTCTCTTCTGCTCTCGGTGGGGTCAGACGCTTTTCCACTCTCTCCTTGATCCTCCCCCATTTTCTGCCCTGCTTTAGCTTTTTGTCTATGTTTTTCTTAGAGCCTCTGTTCGCATATCCTCCTAATTTGTTCATTATGGATTTGGTCAGCTGGTCTCTCAACGCAATCGATCAAATTTTCTCAACGGGAAGACAGGGTAAAGGGGAACCCTCTTGTCCAGACGGGACGTTCTTCCTACGCAATGGATTCCTGGCAGCAGCGGAAGATTGTGTGCCTGACAACAATGTCAGTCGAGGAGGTGGAAGATTTGTACATAATTGGATTTCTGATAACAGGATTTCTGCTTTTCGGAGTTGCCGGTTACCTGGCTTATCGAAAGATTTTTAAAACATTGGCAGCTGTTCAAAGCACTCCAAAGCTGCCTGGATGTTTGAAGGGATCTTTAGAGCTCTCAGCACTCAGACTGATATGTGAAGAGAGCAGAATCGCAAGCTGGACACGATCCTTGAACAGAATCGCAGGCTGGCTGCGTTTCCTGGACTCAAAGGTGATATGATTTAATCTTGGAGAAAGTTGTTTGCTCAGGATCTACTCAAAGTACCAGAAATGTGGCTATTTGGATTTCAAATTGAGAAATACCAGTAAGACTTTGAAGGCAGGCAGAAAATCACAGCCGGCCTGAACCAGAACATTTATTGTTTGTCTAATTCAGGCGCCCCGATATGACCTTCACAGGCTTCTCATCAAAACATTTCTCCTGGATGTTCTGTAAATACGACGCTCTGCCCCAGCAACCCCCCTCATCTGTGAACTGAACTGTATGGCCGTTTGATAAAACTTCCAACTCTTTTTCAAGGACAATGGCACCTTCGTCAGTGTTGACAGTCTAATTCTTTGCACACATGATCATACTTAAATATTGGCACCCTCACGAGTCCACCATGCCCCTGCAAAATCTTTGCTTATGTGTGTTGTTTTCCCATGCTCCTTATTTTTTACCTAAATGTGGATTTCATTTCTTCTCCTTTTCATAGATTTTTAGATTTACCAGTGAAAGGAAAATAATACTAGTTTCTTAAAAATTTGAACAAAAACTGTTTTTTACACCAGTGACTCAGCTTCCTTAGTCAGAACTCAGTGATTGCTTAGTTAAATTTCAATGGATGAAAATGACTTATTATTGGAACACAACTGCATTATACCAGCGAACCCAAGGATCATTCTCTCTTAGCACAACATGCTTTCCCCTACATAGAGGACTTAATGATACAATCACCTCTTTAGAAAGATTGGTTTAGAACCAGCTCTTACCAGTAAAACCCAAAGGATTATTAATGTTATCTGTATCATTGTAATGTTGGCCAGAGATTTTTAGATTTCTCAGTAGGATTCATAAATGTTTAGATTTCTTAGAAGGATTGTAGTATCATTTGATTAGTTTTTCTGTGTCTGTATCTGTGTTTATTTTTTCTTTGTGATTGCATTGTAATTGTATGTACAGCGCTTTGAGTATCTCGTTACTGAAAAGCGCTCTATAAAAAAACTGACCTTACCTTTTATTTGCTAATGCAAAATAAATCATAAGTCAAGGCCTCAATTTATCATTATGAGCTTTGTCTTTCACTGGACTACCTGAGGATGGCAGAGAGCATGTTAATTTTTAAATGAAATTTATAAAATATATCTTTATATTCAGCATTTATCTGAGCGGTTTAAAGCCAAACTTTTTGGACTTTATTCAGCTTTAGTGCAGCTTTGTTTTTTATCTATATCTGTAGTTAAGGGATTTTATTTTTACTAATAATAATAATGCATTGTTTTTACCATATGTACGTGTGTATATTATGGTTTAATGTTCATAGTTTACTCCACTACAGCTTTTCTCCTGTTATTTTTATTTGTAAAAAGGTTTGAAACCATACATTATTTTTCTCCCACGTCACACAGTTTGTGATGATCTAAATGTTTTCTGCTAGTAATGTGACAAAAAGTGAAAAAGATTAAGAGGTATAATTACTTTTGCAATTGGAAAGTTAAAAACACCTGTTCTAGCATCATCTTGGATACTGAGTGTTTTGGGACTAAACTTTCCTTATTCAGAGTCCAGTCCGGTCAGCCTCTACAATTTCGGCCACAAACATTGACTCCTGTTTCTGTCCAGTTTTCTTTCGTTTCTTTTATTTCTGTCTTCATATCAAATTGTTTTGACTTTCCTGTACTGACGCTTTGATATCTTGGTCTATCTGGATTTTCAATTTAGTGTGGATTCAGCATTCTTTTGTAAAAGTATGATGTTTTTCTTCATTTAAAAAAAATGTACAGCAGTATTTTCTTATGTTGTAAATTTACCCTTACTGTAGTCTCTTATTTTTTGGTTTTAAGATCCTACGCAAAGACCTCTTGCTTATTAAATCAAGTGATAAAATGTTTGTAGATTAAAGCTTTCTATATATAAAAAACAAATATAAGTTTTTTTCAGGTAGGTTCCTGTGATGAAGTGGGGACTGCATCTCACCTGGCTAGCCTTGGCGTTGACGTTGCCCTGACTGAAGAGCTTCTTCACCACAGCCATGTCTTCCTCTTCTTTTACAGTTGAGAGAGCAGCCAGCATGATGGCCGTGTAGCCCGCCTTGTTCTGCTGGTCCACACAGCACACACCTGGAAAAACCATGCATTATGCTGAAGGACGAAAGAAAATGGCAGAGCTTCGTGCAGATGTATTATTTCAGCTGGCCAATAAATCAGAGGTTTTGTGTCCACTGTGTCTATATAACTATCTGCTCTACGAATAAGACCAGCTACTGTCAGAAAACCTCACTATCAAGGTTGACATGTTCGATTTTATAGGTCATTGCTCCACATATATAAAAAACGTTAGCAGAACCAAGTTGAATTGATTTAAAACTTGGAACAGATCAAGCGTTTTTGGTTGCACATCAGACATGGAGCTTGGTTTCATGTTGCACTGTTGGGTAACTCCTCACAGAGCAGATGAAGATCACTCAGTCACTATCTGAGTTTTGAAGGGTTTCTATAACAAAATGCTGATTTACTTTAAGGTCCGTTTACCTGTTTAATCATAACTGATTTAAACTACCGTTCAAATGTTTTAGATACACTTTCCCACTTAATGGGTCTCTTTATTTGTATGACTATTTACATTGTAGATTCTCACCAAAGGCAACAAAACTGTGAATGAACACACATGGAATTATATAGTAAACAAAACATGTAAAATAACTCTAAACATTTTTATATTTCAGATTCTTCAAAATAGCCACCTTTTGCTTTAATTTCTGCTTTGCTCTCTTGGTATTCTCTCCATGATCTTCATGAGGTGGTCACCTGAAATGGTTTTCCAAAGAGTCTTTAAAGAACTTCCCAGAGGTTCTTGAGAAATGGCCAAAGGTTAATATTTTCATTACAGCAAAGGGCGACTACTTTAAGGAATCTAAAATATAAAATATATTTAAAGTTCTTTTGCAATTTTTTGTTTGCTACATTGTCGCATATGTGTTCATTCATTGTTAATCTTTGAGAATCTACATACAATGGAAATAGTCATAAACATAAAGAAAACCATTAAATGAGAAAGGCATTCTAAAACTTTGGACAAACTTTAATTTGTCCAATTCTTTATTTCCAAGTTGTAAGTTAGAAAAATGGGCCCTGAAGTCAAAGTTCTGCCTTTGAAAGTTGGAGGTCATTATTAAAATCCAGCATGGCTGCTGCGCTTATAAAAGGTAATTAAGGTTGCTGGAATAAACGGCTTACTATTTGTGAACACGTTCCTGTATAGTTTAAATGCATAAAATGGATTGGCTTGTTTTTTATTGGCTTGTAATGGTGAGCCTTTGACCAGAACCATAAGCAAATCCAACTGGATTTTCAACTTGAAAGTGGACCTAACTCAACTCAGACAGGAATTCATTCCCGGATCCAAATTAAACAGATAAATCCAGATATTTACATACACTGTATAGAAAAATATACATGAGACATTGAGACATCAAACCTTTCCTGCTTTAGATCAGCTAGGATGACTACAATTATTTCTATTTGCTGAATGCTAGAATGGATCAGAACCAATCTAAAAGGTCAGTGCTTTTCATTCAGACCTACTGTACATACATCTCCTTAGTATTAGGTAGAATCACTTTTTAAACTACGACTTTAAGCTTCTTGCAACAGATTGCTTGACATTTGGCCCATTCCTCCTGACAGAACTGGTGTAACCGAATCCGGTTTGCAGGCTGCCTTTCTCATACACACCTTCACAGCTCTGCTCACAATTTTTAATCCAAAATGTTGACTTTATTATCCTTAAGCTGCTCTGTAACTATAATTGGCACTGTGCTTCTTTTAAGAAGACCCATTCGGATGCAAGCTTCAACATCCGGGCTGATGTCTTGAGATGTTGCTCCAATATTTCCACGTCTCCTCGTATTGCCATGTATTTGTTCAGTGCACCAGTCCCTCCTGCAGCAAAACACCCACACAGCATGATGCTGCCAACGCCGGACATGTATTTCAGTGATTCAGACCACAGGACATGCCTCCAAAATCTTTGCCACTGAGTCGATTTACAAAGTCTAATCTGGCTTCTTATGGTGCTTTTTAGAATAATGGCTTCTTGCTTCCTGAGTGGCCTTTCAGCCGACTGGAGACTGACACACTTACCAGCTTCAGTCACCATCTTCATGAGGTTGTTTTCTTTCTTTCTGGAGCTCATACCAACATTTAGCATCCATGAGGCACAGAACCCGTCTCCTTCCTGAACAGTATGATGGCCGGACACTTTCATACTGTTCATAATTGTATATAATTGTGTGGTTTTAAGGTGTTGCCATCTGGTGTGCCTGTAATTACCTTAAATGTTGTGAATTAATCAGACTGATGATCCATTATCTAGGCCTCCCCACAATGTGTAAAGTTTAGTAACCTAAGGGTGTGTAAACTTCTGAATCTGCAGAAAGTAATAAAACAAATTCTCTAAATGTAGCTCTTTTTATTTTGGCATTAAGCAAATAGAAATAATTTAGGTTTCTATTTTAAATTAGCTTTACTGGACAACTTTACTTACCAACATTTGTTTTAACATAGGATACTGTAAATTATCTGGCTTCACTTAGAATAATTTAAACCTATGATAAGGACGGTTTGCATTGTTTAAAGATCCAGGTCAAATTAATTAGTTTCTCAGTTTAGAAGAAAAATGGAAACAAAAAGGCAAATGGACACAAGAGTTAGGTGCAATCATAACCAGAGCTGTCCCTTGTCAGCTGTTCGCTCACCTGTATCCAATAGCAGTCTGACCACCCCAAAGTTGGAGTGAGAGACGCTGTAGTGAAGAGCTGTGTTGCCGTTGCCATCCGTCATGTTGACAACGTGCTCCAGCAGCGCTGATGACACCTCGGTGAAGGCCATGAGGTAGTCGGAGACCCGCGACGGCTGGGCCATCTTTGCACTGGAGACCCGGAACCACTCGAGCTGGACGGTGTGGGTGCTGGACAGCTGAGGAGTGTGAGAACAAGACAGGAGACACTTCAGCTAAAGTACAACAGTTTTATTAAGAGTTTTAGTCATAAATTTACATTCATTTATCAACAAAAATATTTTAGTGCTTTCAACTAAAAGCTGCTAATATACACTGAATAACTTCTGTGGTTTTAGAAATAACTATGTGAACAAATTTGTGAAGGATTTCTCGAATCCAAACAGGGTCAGAATTATACATACATGCTCAAATATATATCCCTCCAAAAGAATTGGTAAATTTTTCTGATAGCAATTAGCCCAGCTATCAGAAACATTTTGTAGCCATTTTAGAGCCCCTGCCATAATTCTGATGGGATATTTTTCTTCTAGGCAAGAATAGTAAAGTTTATTCAAATCAAATTAAACTCAACATTAAAAATAGCCATAAGCATGTAATAAAGCTGAGGTTTAATTCAAAAGATCTCTTGCAGGACCAGTTTTGATGTGGAGGCAGTCTTCCCACCGCTTTGTTCAGTGCACCAGGCGGCGAAACAGACCCTCAGCATCATACTACCATAACCATGCTTGACATGTGGTAGACGGTGCTTAGGTTTGAAAGTCTCACACTGGCTCCTCCAAATGTTTTCTTCTTGTGACCAAACCGCTCAGTCTTTGTCTCGTCTCACTAGAAAACCTCTCTTCAGTGAACATTGGTCCTCTCTGTGTGGGGAGCTAGACGCGCTTAAAGGTGTCAATTTTAGAACAAGGGCGTCTTCCTTGGTGGTACCTTCTCAGTCCTTGGTAATTTATTTATTTTTGATCATTGGTAGTTCCTTACTTCTAGAACAACCTAAACAGTTTTAATTTGAAGTCTCCAAAAAGATGATATTCCCAAAGATCAAAACTGTCTGTGGCTAAACCAGGCTAACATTAAGCTTCTGAAATGGCCCTGGCCTGAACACTATTAATAATAGGTGGACTTTACCTAGAAGCAGAGTCTGTAGCAGACAATCATTTTTAATGAGCTGTACCAACTCAAGAGTCTGCTTGATTACAGAAGCATTTCTAGGAGTCAAATATTCAGCCAGAGGTTTTTACAATAGATTCAAAAAGTGTGTGGCTTCTTTTCAACCCGTTAATGGACATTTATCCAAATATTAGACAAGACTTATGTTTAAATTTGACCCTGTGTGCATTTGAGAAAATCCACAATAAATCCAGACTTGTGGACTTAGTTTTTGTTGAAATCTCAGCAGTTTTATGTTGCACAATCATTTCATCCTGGTAAAGGAAAGGTTCAAATGCATCAAGAGAACCCTAAAATAAGATGTCATTTGTGGCCACGATGATTGTAAGGAAGCTTCTGGCTGGAGCTGTGTGTAAAAACAGCCTTACTTTGAAATCAAAGCTGGACCACTTACGGCAACCTGACCGGTTGCTGAATGTTAAAGGAAAATCCACTGATAACATAACTTTTATTTTAAGATTCCTATGTTATTGTTTAGGAGCTCCTATTGTTTGGAGTTAATGTTTATGGATGAGGAACCTCCTACCAAGACAGAATGCACTCTCACATTTTTAATGAACTTTAAAGGTACAGCAGAGTGAAAAGGCTTTGTTTTACTTTACATTATTATGACATTTCAGAAGTGAAATATCACTGTGCTTAAAAACATGTAAAGTAAACTGCAGGCACGCACCACTTCCTTACTCTTCAGTGTTTTCACGTCATCGTTCAGGTGGTTCTTCAGAATGAGACAGGCTTCACGCATTTTTGAGCTGAACTCAAACCTGCAACAAACAAGCAGGTGTTACTCTGAGTGACTTGAGACATTAGAAATCGGGAAAATCAGCAAAAAAAAGCATTTTCTGGGACCCGCGTACAAGAACAGTTTTTCCAGTCTAATTTTTAAATAACCCACTTTTCTTTCACAGCATCTGATGAATAATTTGTCTCTCTCAGCATTTCCTCATCCGTGTCGCTCTCATCCAGGTTGACGTTTCTCTCCTCCTCAGAAGTTTCTTCCTCCAATGCAGCCTCATCTTCCTCTGTGCTGTCCAAGCACTCGCCTTCTCCGCTTTCTCCAGAAGAACTCCCAACTTCCTCTTCTTCTTCCTCCTCCTCTTCTTCCTCACTGGAGGTGGATTCATACCTGGAGGAGACAAGCCTTCCTATAAATACCAAACACAATATGAAGCTCATATTTTAAACAGTTGGCTCTAAATAGAGCAAAGATTTGTTTTTCTATTTGTCAAACCTGTGATCTGGACAAAGCGTTCCTTCTAACCTTCTAGTTATGGGCCAGCCTCACTTTATTTTTGCAACGGTAAAAATAAAAAATAGGTGTCATGTTGCCGTCACGTACCCTCCATTCAGAATTCCAACAAACTGCAGGCTCTTCTTACGATTCTCGCTTGAGTTACTCCCATCCTTCCTCTTCATGATTGATTTCAGCATTCCTGTTCAAACAAGAGAATGATGATAACAGACTTAGTTGCTGTTAAGACAAGAGATTTGCATTTTTCTAAAGATTTGGAGACTTTTTTATTTCTGTCCATTTCTAAATAATCGTATGAAACGGGCTAAAGTCAGTCATTCGTAACCAATATTAAACCTTAAACCAGTTATTAGGTACAAAAACATTGAAACTGCACTAGTTTTGTATACAAGTTGACAATTTCCTGAAGTTCACAGGTTTACATTACCACAGTATTCCTCTGTATCTCTGTCTTTTGAGCACTTTTCATAACAACCTATTTTAGGAGGCCAGGTGATGAGCCTATAAGTATTACTCACAAAACTTCAAATAAAAAGTACAGTATAATAATCAGAGATTAGCTCAAAGGAAAAATATGATGTAGGATACATTTTCAGTCACACGTTTCCATACACTCTCCATCAGGAGACAGGAAAAATCATATTTGATTTATTTGAACCATTCTTTTTTTTCCAGTTGGAATAATTATAAAACACACAAATTCAGTTGTTTTCAAAATAAGGAATGCTTAAGTTTTTTTTTTTGTTGTGGATTTTTTCGAATACAGGCTCAAAAACATACATACAGAACATGCTCGATAATTTTTGGTTAACTCTCCTTAAGCATGTTGCAGAGAAGATCCTGAGATAATTCAGACAGATGTTTTACAATTTTTCTTACTGTGTTTCAACTATCTGACTCAAACTTTGATGGACAAACCAAGTATCTACTGGAAAAAGGTTTTTTGGTCAAGGCAAAGATTGATCTGTTTGGCCACAATGACAACAAACTTTGGAGGAGTCCAGAGGAGGTTCTAAAAGAACACTGTACCAACTGAAAAGCATCTATCTATCCATCTATCTATCTATACTTTATTATTATTATTGCTGTATATTTATATTGGGCCCCTATGTTTTATGTTGACCCTGTGAGGATTAGAGAAATGTACAATAAATTCAAACTTGTGCACCAATACTTGTTTACATTGTTGTACAATCACCCCCCAATCCAAACAAACAAAAAAAAAACAATACTTTTATTAAAATCATTAAAGGCCCTAAATAAATAACATTCATGCCCCTGATCAGTAAAAGTACACTTCTCTGCAGAAGTGTATTCAGACTTCCTCTCATCTGGAGTTCAGCCCTAGACAGTTGCCAATGATAAATCATTTCGGTGAATAATCTTGTTTTGAGTAACGCATTTAATTTGTTTGACTTAATAAAAACAGAAATGCAGGCATAAACACTGAGAAACATAACAGCCAACTGGGCCAGTTTAAGCACTAGTCCAACTTACTGCGCCAGTTTTTCCTGACATGTTGACTCTATAAATCCGCTGCTTTACTGTGGGTCCATTTCTCTCCAGCTGCCTAGTGTTTTTAGAGGCTAAATGTAAGAGCTTTCTTGGATAAACGAGACACATTAGAATATATCTACTGTCTATTTTCTGACAGTTGCCAGCAGTACTTAATGCATTGTTGGTGTGTTTAATGAGAAATGGGAAATCTTAATTTAAAATCTTAAAGAAAGCCTTTATTTGGTTGGACTTTATTTGTACTTGTAGTGCATCAACAGCTCATTTCTGTTCAAAGTGAGCTGGTAAATAGAGAAATATATATTGCAGGGCCTTGCAAAGTATTCACCACCTTGGCTTTTTGCTTATTTTGTTACATTCCAACCTGTAATTTACAAATTGTTAATATTATGTGATGGATCCGCACAAAAGTGAAATAAGAAATTGGCATGTGCATATGTATCCACCTCTTTTGCTATGACGCCCCTAAAAGGTTCTGGTGCCACCATATACCTTCAAAAATCCCGTAATTGGTGAAATGAAGTCCACCTGTGTGCAGTCTAAAAGTCACATGATTGGTCAGTTTAAACACACCCTCTCTGAAAAGGTCCCAAACGCTGCAACACCACTAAGCAAGAGGCATCACACCATGAAAACCAGGGAGCTCTCCAAACAAGTCAGGTGCAAAGTTGATAAGAAGTACAAGTCAGGGTGGGGTTGTAAAACAATATCCAAATCTTTGATGTTCCCTCAGAGCACCACCAAGTCCATCATCTTCAAATGGAAAGCACATGGTACCACAACAAACCTGCCAAGAGGGGGCCGCCCACCAAAAAACTCACAGACCAGGCAAGGAAGGCATTAATCAGAGAGGCAGCGCAGAGACCAAAGGTAACCCTGAAGGAGTTGCAGAGTTTTACAGTAGAGACTGGAGTATCTGTCTGTGGGACCACAATAAGCCATACACTTTATAGAGCTGGGCTTTATGGAAGGGCGGCCAGAAAAAAGCCACCAGCGTTAAAAATAAGAAAGCACATTTGGACATTTTGAGTTTGCCAAAAGGCGTGTGGTCGACTCCCCAATTGTATGGAGGATGGTGCTCTGGTCAGATGAGACTACAATTTTACTTTTTGGCTGCCAAGAAAAACACTATGTCTGGCAAAAACACAACACATCCCATCACCCCAAGAAGCCCCACCACTGTGAAACATGGTGGTGGCAGCATCATGCTGTGGGGATGACTTTCAGCAGCAGGGACTCGGAAACTGGTCTGAGTCGAAGAAACAACTTTCTCACTAAATATACACTCACTGGCCACTTACACCTTGCTAGTATTGAGTTGGACCCCCTTTTGCCTTCAGAACTGCCTTAATCCTTCGTGGCATAGATTCAACAAGGTACTGGAAACATTCCTCAGAGAGTTTGGTCCATATTGACCTGATAGCATCACACAGATGCTGCAGATTTGTCGGCTGCACATCCATGAGGGGAATCTCCCGTTCCACCACATCCCAAAGGTGCTCTATTGGATTGAGATCTGGTGACTGTGGAGGCCATTTGAGTACAGTGAACTCATTGTCATGTTCAAGAAACCAGTCTGAGTTGATTGGTGCTTTATGACATGGCGCGTTATTCTGCTGGAAGTAACCATCAGAAGATGGGTACACTGTGGTCATAAAGGGATGGACATGGTCAGCAACAATACTCAGGTAGGCTGTGGTGTTGACACGATGCTCCAATGGTACTTAGGGGCCCAAAGTGTGCCAAGAAAATATCCCCCACACCATTACACCACCACCAGCAGCCTGAACCGTTGATACAAGGCAGGATGGATCCATGCTTTCATGTTGTTGACGTCAAATTCTGACCCTACCATCTGAATGTCGCAGCAGAAATCGAGACTCATCAGACCAGGCAACGTTTTTCCAATCTTCTATTGTCCAACTGTGGTGAGCCTGTGCGAATTGTAGCCTTAGTTTCCTGTTCTTAGCTGACAGGAGTGGCACCCGGTGTGGTCTTCTGCTACTGTAGCCCATCCTCCTCAAGGTTCGACGTGTTGTGCGTCAGAGGTGCTCTTCTGGATGCCTTGGTTGTAACGAGTGGTTATTTGAGTTACTGTTGCCTTTCTATCAGCTCCAACCAGTCTGACCATTCTCCTCTGACATCAACAAGGCATTTGCGCCCACAGAACTGCCGCTCACTGGATATTTTCTTTTTTTCAGACCATTCTCTGCAAACCCTAGAGATGGTAGTGCGTGAAAATCCCAGTAGATCAGCGGTTTCTGAAATACTCAGACCAGCCCGTCTAGCACCAACAACCATGCCACGTTCAAAGTCACTTAAATCACCTTTCGTCCCCATTCTGATGCTCGGTTTGTCATCGATCTGACGATAAGAACCCATAGAAGAGGCCCCCATGAGAATGGGTAGAAATCACACTGTAATAATGCACATGACCTATGTCCTCTATAGCGGTCATCACCAATCAAGGCTTTACAAATAAGTATTTAATATATTTCTGTGTATTCAATACTTCTTATGTCATTCCTCTCTACTACAAAAAAATTTGTGGAGTATTTTCTTTGACTTTTTATGTGTGGATTATTTTGGTTGTTTTAGGCATCTGTTAATAATTTCAGTTCAAAACATATAGTGTATATTAGAAATATACACTATGCTATCATAAGTATTGGGCCCCCATTCCTATTTTTTGAAATCTGCTGGGCACAGGTATCTAAAGTCTAGCATCCAGGCATGCAGACTACTTCTATAAACATTTGTGAAAGAATGGGTCGGTCTCAGAAGGATAAGTGACTTCAAGCATGCCACTTGTCTTTTCATCAACTTTACCTCTCTACTAAACATTCCACGGTCAACTGTTAAAGGTATCATAACACTGTGGAGGAAATAGCAAACAACTCAGCCATGGAAAAACAAATCACAGAGTAGGGGACAGTGTATGCTTAGGTGTACAATGTGCAGAGTTCACAAACTTTCTGCACAGTCAACAGCTATAGACCTCCAATCTTCATATGTTTTTCAGATTAGTTTAAGAACAGCAACACAGACAAGTGGCGTTGTGAGGTCATCTGGCAGCAGAAAACAAAGCCTCTATACTATGCTAGTAATTGAAAATGCTACATTTTTAACTGGATACAATTTATCCAGAAAATAGAGTATTCATACACAAACACTAAGTCTCAGGAAGAGAGTTCCAGGATTTTGTGTTTTAAATTGGAGGACCGTAAACCTTTAAATGGGTAATAAGCTCACAGTACTCACCCGTTTTTGTGTTGCTGGCTCTGGCCTCCTCCTCTTGCTCTCTTGTTTTTTTCTCCTCTGCACAAACTATTTCTTCCTCTGGTGAAACTTTGTATTCAGCAATGGACAGCTGTCTCTTCTTTGGCACTGTAACTTTCTGCTCCTCAGGATTTTCATCACTCAAACTCTCCCACTGACACGCGATGCTGACCCGCTCCAGAGGTGTCAGTTCTGGTGTTGTAACTGCAGCATCGGTTTGGGTGCCCTGATCAGTCTGATCTGCACCCGAATCTTCGCCAACACAAACATCTGTAACCTCCGGATGGCACATAGTGGCGGTATGCTTTAATGTAGAAGGTAAAGTCTCTACCTGGGCGTTTCTCATGTCTGGTTTGGCTAGAGCTCCCTTCTCAGCTGTGACTTTAGAGGTTCTTTCATCAATCTGAGCTCTAAGGTTATCAAGGTCTTTGTCGGCTACAGTTAGGCGATTTTCTAAAGCTACTATGGACTCCTGCTGGAACTTAATGGTGTCCTGTAAGGTGTCTATCTCCCTCTGTGCCTCTGTAGTCAGCCCAAGCAGTGACTCCATGACCCAAACTTCAGCCTCCTTTGTCCCTGATCTGACTTGTATTGCCTGCTCATGAACCACAGGTGCTTCTGTTTCTGTGCTTTTATCACATTCTTTCACCTTTGTGCTCACAGATGCATCTTTTACACCATCCCTTTCATAGAAAACTACAGAGGTTATTGGGACATCATCACCAACAGCAACAGATTTCTTATCTTTTTCTGCAGAGTGCGGTAAAACTTTAGATAACTGTTGGGGAGATTTGAGGTCCTTTCCCTCAAACTTCTCAGCCAGTCTTTTCAGTTCTCCAGATTTTACAAGTCCTTTATGTCCAGTTGTGGTTGGTGAGGTCAGTCTGCTGTGGTCAGATTGGAGGGTCTCTGTGGTTTGCGTAGAAGAGTCTTTAGACTGTTGCTTCTGCTGGGAAACCTCCAGGGCTACTTTCTTCTCCTCCAAGGCCAACAGGAGCATGTCTTTTTCTGCACGAAGCTTGGCCAGCTCTTTCTCAAGAGCAGGAACACCCTTCACTCTTTCCTCCATCTCCTTCAGCTGCTTCAAGGCAGTGGCCATCTGCTCTCTAACTGTCTGCAGCTGGCTGGGTGGGATTGGGGTCACTGCGGTGCCAGCAGCTGGAGTGCTGCGCCCAGAGGTCTGAGGACTGGGTTTAATCCAGTTGCTCTGCAAAGGCTGAATAGATGTAAGCTGTTTGGGAGGTTCTGCGAGCTGGAGTCGCCCACCATTCTGATGCTGGTGGGTTTGCTCCTGCTGAAGCCGTCGGCTGGTTTCCAGAAGAGTCCGCTCAACTCTTGGGTTTCGCTGAGGCGGAGGCGGTGGCACTTTGGCGCCAGCAGAAAGGGGAGGCACATTTAGGAGAGTTACGGGGGAAATGGAGAGCATTTCGCAGGGTGCTGACCCAAGGCGATTGCGAGGCGGTGGGGGAGGAGGAACTCTGCCATCTTCACTGATTGGGGAGGCAAGAGATTCTGTGGATGTCCAGCCACTGGTGCGTCCCCCAACGCTTGGACTCCTCTGGGAAAGTTTGAGTCCTCGTCCAGGCCGCCGGGAACTGAGGGGGCCTCGGCGGAGGTTGTGGCCGCTCTCTATTTCTTCCACATATTTCAGGAAATCCAAGTCAAGCTGGAATCCATAAGGAGTCTGGACAGAGTAAGAGCCTGACTGGTCAGCCCCCTCCTGACTGGAATAGATGAATGCAGAGCCTAAATCTGAAAAGAAATGGATATTCACAGGAAACCTTTCATCAGTATTTAAAGATGTCCTCTCAAATTACTTTCACAAACAAGCCTAGCTGTAGCTAATATTTAAATTGTTTTATTCTTGTTTTGCCACTAATTCAGTGTTTGAGAGATTGTCATGGTATTCCAATAACCCTGGGTAAAAATAGCACCATTTCACTATATCACTGTATTTACACTGAAATGCAAACATCGTCCCCCAAAGATCTACCTGAGATCAGATTTAACAAACGCCAGAACACTACCTGTTGCTGCCACTTTAATTAACTTAATTTCAATTATTTTAATAGGCATTTAATTATATTTACGTAATTTCAAAAACATAAATAAAATGTTTACAGGTAATTTATTTCTACAATGATCAAGCTTTAAATTTGGAACCAGCAAAAACTGAAGAAAAGCCAAAGGGATGGACGGACAGACGGACAGCTTTAGAAAACAGTCCTGTTATTACATGCAAATTAATGCCAGCAGTATTAATATCAACTGATGGCCTACAAAAAGGTCTCTAATTACCAACATTGTACAATTGTAAAAAAAAATAAAATAAAAGAGGTCTTCACAAAAAAGTCTTACTGCGGAAAGAAATAGTAACAGCAATGCTTACAGTCGCATTTCTAAACCTCTGACTGTTATAGTGAGTGGCATTAGAAGTGGATGAACAGCATTTTACCATAGCCAAACCATGTTCAGGTGCCCCTCATAAGATTTCTGAGAGAGGAGTCAAAAGAATTATCAAAAGAGTTGTCCCAAAGGCAAGAAACACTAACGCACTCATACCAAATGGTCTCTAAAGCTCATTAACTGTGCAAGACGCCACTGCTAAAGAAAAGGTTTACTGGGTATTGTTTAAAGTTTGCTGCAGAAGATTTGGACAAGCTAGTGAAATACTGAGAGAACATAACCTGGTCAGATGAGGCCAAGGCTGAACTCTTTGAATGTCATTGCACATACCATGTATGGAGGAAGAATGGTTCTGCAAGTCACCCCAAAAACACCCTTTTTTTAAAAAATCTGTCTCATTCCAGTTATTTACTCATAACGTCATGTGGACTAATTTGCTTTGATTTGCGAGCTAGTGTGTATTGTGTCAATGACACTATTAGAAGTATTTTAAGTGAGAAAACTGTAGAAACTTATTTTACCTGATCTATTTTGCAATGGCGAAGGAGTAGCCAAAATATTCAAAGTTATGATATCACAAAATTATGTTAAAATCAAATAAAAGTAGCTTCTTACCAGGCACCTTTGGATTAACTTGCACAGATTGGGTCATTTTGCAGGACTGAACCCTCTCAGTGCCACAAACCTCCAATATGAGCCTGGCTGAAGAAAGAAGGAGAGAGAAATAATGTCCAAAATGATGCATAATAATATCAGCCTAAATCAGGAAAAAAACACTTCTTCTAAGTTGAAAATCTGTTGCTGAAAACTTCCTTACTGTAGAAGTTTAATATTCATTCAAATGTGAAACCAAACAATAGCACCACCATTAACAACAGCATTAAACCACTTATTTCCAAAGCAACACGTAGCCTTTTACTAACACACAGGTTGCTGCATTTGTCTTCTTACATTGCAGTTATCACTAATTTATTTTTCACAATGTAAGTAGAATGAGACAACAGCAAATATACAGCAGCTTTACCAGCTTTAACAGCTTAGTTATTTGGTTTAAAATGCATTTTTCTTCTGCAGGACAAGTCGTCACTTAGATGGTTTCTAGCAAGTAATGACATATCTTTGCTACAATTATACGGCCCAAAAGAAAATAGAGACCTAAGAGTGACAGGTTGTGACTTCAAAACAGAGCATTGGTGCGATGTTTACCTCCTTCAGCCACTTAATGAGAGATTGAAGCAGCTGGAGCTCAGGGAGGTTTCCTCCTTCCTGCTTCACACAGCCCTGTAAAACAAAGACAGAATTGTGAACACCGCTGTCAAGAAAAATGACCTATGGAGATACTTCCATACTGGAAATGGTGGCTCATAACAGGACATGAATAATATAATCAGGGGAACAGGAAAAAAACATGTTCCTGTATAAATTTTCTTACATTTTCACCAGCGTAATCCATGAATGCATTGAATGTCTCAGATACAGCAGTACCTCGTAGAAAACATGAGCCAAACCTCAAATACATGGAGTCAGTTATTTAGTTTCAAATATACACACACATGTTCCCCTGCAGCACATTCCTAACACATGCTGTTGAAACACGCCAGTCGGCCTTGTAGCTCATCAACCACTGATAACCTGTGAACACGTCTATCATTTGTAAGCTCTAACACACTTCTTGCCGTCAAGAAAAATCCCACTATCACTCACAAAGACAGGAAACATTTTACCAGAATCCACATCATGAGCCTCTGGGGAACTGTTGTAGAAAATACAATTTTCTCAAGGAACAAAGAAAGGTTTATACTTCAAAAAAAATAAAATGATAAAAAAAATAAATGGATGGCTATTACTGCGAGGAGATCATTTACTAAACTCCTGGCCATTTTAGATATCGTCATCCTCTATATAATCTCATCAGCAACCAGAGAAGCCTGTTCAGCAACAGGTTTCTTTCCCCCCAGATCAGGACTACCAAACTTAAAACCCTTTTGTCCCTCTGTGCCATCAAAGTTTTCAACTTCTCAGGCAAGGAGAGGAGGAGCGATCAAAGCAATAGAGGGACAGAGGATATGGGAGCAAAAATTTGTGATTTAGTCAGTTTAAACTGGACAATATCTGCAACATTACTGATTTTTGTGCAATAACCTGCTACTGTTTGTCTGTTTATTTGTATTTATGTGTACAGGTATGGATACATGGATACTGTGTGTTGTTGTATGTTTTTAATGGTGCTGTACCTTTGCTAGAATCTGAATTTCCCAGAGGGAACCTCCTAAAGGGATCAGTTAAGTTTTTATTTATCTATCTCAAACTTTTAGACAATCCAATAAAATCTGGAAATACTAATATTTTTCCAAAATCTCATTTTCTTTTCTTTTCCAGACCTGAAAATCAAATCAGATTTAATTTCTTTCTAGACTGCGTCAGATGCCAAACATCAGACCAAAATTATAACTGAGCACAAACGCACACTTCGTTCAGTTATAAACAAGTTACGTGGCTCTCTAGTAGAACAGAGGTCAGGTTACAAGTAGATGTGATGCTGAATGCAGTTTCTAGATACAGTTTACCGCAATTACACTGATGTATTTTATCAAAAGCCATCTAAAGTTAATATAGGAATTTTATGAATCACAGTTTATTTTTGTATTTGCAGAAGAAATCTGAATGAAATCACAGTACAGATAGAAAACTGGTCCCAGAAACAGTTTCTGGGGGCTTTTTGATGCAACATTGTTACTTGTGTAAATAACTTTACTGAGTGCACTGATGGTACCAATTTCTTAAACTTGTATAGAATATATCTTTAAGACTCAATTTATTCAAAGTTTTAATTACTTGTACTTGTCATCTTCAGCTTTCATGGGTCCGGATCGCGGGGCAGCAGTGTCAGAACAGACGCCCAGACATCACTCTCCCCAGACACCTCCTCCAGCTCCTCTGGGGGAAGCCTGAGGTTGTTCCCAGGCCAGCCTAAAGACATAATCCATCTAGCGTGACCTAGGGCGTCCCCTGGGCCTAATCCCAGTGCTATATGCCTGGAACAGGGGGCAACCAAAACAGAGGCACGTCAACTGACTCTTTTCGATGTGGAGGAACAGCGGCTCTACTTTGAGCTCCTCCCAGATGGCCAAACTCCTCACCCTATCTCTAAGGGAGTGCCCGGCTACCCTGCAGAGGAAGCTTATTTCTGTATCCAGGATCTCGTTCTTTCGGTCATGACCCAAAGTTCGTGCCCATAATTGAGGGTCGGAACGTTGACCGGTGTGTCTTTACCACAACGGACCGGAACAGCATCCACATTACTGCGGCGGCCGCACTGATTCATCTGCCGATCTCCCACTGCATTCTCGCCTCACTTGTGAACAAGACCCCGAGATACTTGAGGCAGGAGCTCCCCTCCAACCTGAAGGGGGCAAGCCAATCTTTTTCGGTCGAGAACCAAAGTCTGACTTGGAGGAGCAGATCTTCATCGCCGCTGCTTCGAACTTGGCTGCAAACCTCACCAGTGCATGCTGTAGGTCTTGGCTAGAGGGAGCCAGCAAAACCATGACGTCTGCAAAAAGCTTCTGCAAAAAGCAGGGTATTATTTGGTCCCCAAACCACACCCCTTCCAGACCTTGGCTGTGCCTAGAAATCATGTCCATGAAGGTTATGAACAGAACCAGTGACAAAGGGCAGCCCTCCCAGAGTCCAGCATGCACCAGGAACAGGTCTGGTGTTTTGTTTAAATTATATAAACTAAAATGGATTCAGTTTTCAAACAACATGACTGTGAAAGTTCAGCTACTGAAAATCATCCCTATGATCAAGCGTGAAGATGGCAGCATCATCCTGTGGGATTGTTTTCCACAAGTAGAGATGAATGAAAAGTTAGGTAAGCTGGAATCAAATATAAAGAGCAAACATATAGTTTGGTACTTTCTTTCTTTGGGAGGTAAGTCCTCAACAAGAACACAGTAAAGTTATGTAAACAGGAAATAAAATACACACAGATATGCCTCCGAATGCAAATGTCGGGTGCGAGCAGAATTATAATAGCTTTTGTGGCTAAATTAAATTTTACACACACTTGGATCTTCCTCCACTCTCCAAATCTGTCTTAATTTCTCCATATTTCCTTTTGCCCACATCAGCAACCTTTAATCTCATTTTATTTCTTGCCTCTTTGTCTCAACCCTGCTCCTCTCACATGACTCCCTTTACTTCTCACCCAGAACTCCCAAAACAACCTCACTTTCACACACACACACACACACACACACACACACACACACACCGATCTGCCTGAACTCCTCTCGAGTGTTGTTGTTTTTCTCTCTGATTTGATGACACCAAATTACAGGCCGCATGAAGGAGCAGCATTCCTTTCATTTACACCCCCCTCCAGGCCAGACCAGCTGAGAGCCACGCTGTCGAGTCGCGCACACCAGAGGAAGTGCCAACATAGGAGCGGTTGACGTAATGACACTCAGACAAACCAAAAACACAATCACAGAAATGGCCATAAAGAGCGTGACTAACAGTATATAACTCTAAAATTAAAAGTCCCCTGAAAAGATGTTTAGAAAAAGACAACATTCTTCTGTAGCCCACATTTAACCAGGACTGGCTTTGAGGAAAGAGTTTGTGTTAACTATGCAACCAATTTGTTGCAAATTAAATACAATTAAAATTTTTGTAAAAGTCCATAGTATAATCACATGCTAGTGGATTGAAAAGAGAGGGAAAATGAAAACTTGAATGCTGAAACTGCATTTAACTAGTTTCCAGAAACAATTAACCTTTGAAATTCTGGTTGTGCTGTTCAAAGATGTAGATTTAGGTTGAGTCATTTTCACCTCTTTCCCAAAACGTATAGCTCTTCCCCTTCAAAGCAAGAGCTAGAGATGTCCCAAATGTTTTTGTGATGTCTGAGGAAGAAGTGGTAGGGTCCTACAATTGGCACTCCCGTCACACTATTGCACCTTTAAGTAAATAAAACTCCATTATCGCCTTTCTACTCATCTGATACTATAGCACACTGCAACACTGCATTGATTTTCAAGCTGCCTCTTGGCATATGTGAAAAAAACAATTGCAACACAGAGAAAATACACCACACACAAGTGCCAACGCTACAAAATTAATGTTGATGCTTTGCAAATCACACAGCAATTACCCAATTATAACTTTCATCATCTTATGATATGCAGATGCTCTCTCTGCACTGATGAAGAATCACTCATGTCAGCATGTCGAATGCTTAAAAGTGGCTGACATGCCAGCTTGAACGTACTGTTCACGCTAGAGAGACCAACACAACCAGATTGGCTGATATGTGAGAAAAACTGGTTGAAGAATGGGTTACCATCCCACAGCAATGTGTGACCAAGCTGGTGACCAGCATGAGGAGGTGGTTCCAGGCCCATTTGTTAAACAAATACATAGATAAATTACCAGACTTTAACCGTCCAGTCCAACAAGCAACACAAAAAGCCACTCAGACTGTGTAAAGTTTGTTGAACTTTCAGCATGAGATGGTCAGGTGATCATAGTGTATAGAAAAAATAAAAAACACGAAGCAACAAAAAGAAACTTATGCTGTAGGACTGAAAAATTTACACCTTTTATCCCAGTACATGCACAGTATATTTAACGAGGGCAGATCATAAACAATATTCATAACCGATATGCCTGACAGGACTTGTTTTACAAAATCCACTTAATTTTTTTACACCTTGACATGAATAAAAACATTTTTTATATGATAGCACATATTCCAAGATAAGAACAAGATAAGAGTAACATTGTCTTAAGAACTAACTAGTAATGGAGCATACAGAAACTCCAGCACATCCAATTAAAGGTAAAGGATTGAGCAAGGCGGTGTTCCTGTTTTAATAGGAAATTTAGTTCAGCCATGTCTGTTAGTGGAATTCTGATCCCACACCATATTCACAATATCAGGACTTTTAAGAGAGTGTCCCCTCTGGTGCAGGTCTCATTCTTATGCAGAAGAACAAGTCTAGAGCTGGTATTTTAGACCATTTTATTGGGCTGGACTGACTGATAACTGTAGGTGCTATCATTTTTATGCCTCCCATCTGCAAAATTATCAACTTGCCTCAAACCTGTGAATAAGAGTATATTTTTCCACACAGCAAAATGCATACATGATCTTATGATCGCTTACATTTTAAAGTCATATGCCCATTTTGTTAAAGGTTGGTCAAAAAGCGTCTCAATAGGGTGTCAGGTCAATACAGCGAACACCTTCACACCAGAATCTAGACCATATTTAATGACTGGAGAATTACAGAATGAGGGGTTTTAGTTGATGCCCCTGAACCACTGAGGGATGTAGGAACAAACCATCACAAGCAGCACACTCTTATGACCAACGATCCTGCAGTCATTTACTGGTTTTATAAAGCTGGCTATGGCAATCGTGAATGGTTGACTTGTGAAGGGTGATCCAACTAAGACGCTCATGAGTGCGGTCATATTGCAGAAAGGTTTTACTAATATGGCAATAGATCCAAAACATATCTCTTATCAATTCTTTTAAGTACAAAAAACATCCCCCTTGTACATTTTCTGACTGATCCCAAAGTTGAAAATCAAAATATAATGGAAAGAAAAAATGCTGATGTTAGAGCACCTTAAGTGGAAATGTAATTTCAGTTTCTCTGTTTTATGGGCTGTCATCCAATGTATATTTCCAACCAAATCTGTTGCCTTGTAGGAAAATAGAGATGGCCTTAAACTGTCTCCCTGAACACTTAATTTAAACTTTTTAAAAACCAATGTTAACATTTGCTTTCAAATGTAAGATAATTACTGATGATTACCCTAGACCCTAAATTGGATTCCTATGTTTTACTGGTACACAACAAATTGGCTCAACATACAAAACACTGGCTTTTTTGTAAGCAAGCAACATATGTACATACACCGACAATGGATAAAATTAGTATTTTTTTTTCCTTTGGGTTTAATCAGAAATTAGTTTTAATTTTGGACATCCTTGAAAAAAAACATCAAGATTTGGTCTAATTTGGCTGCAATTTGTACACAGGCAGATATTTATATATTTGCAATAAATACAAGAAAACATTTTTGTAACTTTCTTCAAATTTTGAAGGTTACATACATCTCTTTAGTATTTGTTTTAGTAGAACTGGCTTTAAAACTCTACGTCTTGGGTCAAACATCTTCAGTATTTTCTTCAAGCTTCTGACAATAATTTGCTGAAATTTTGGCCCAATACTCCTGACAGAACTGGTGTACCAGTCATGTTTGTAGGCCAGCTTCCTCACACACACACGCACACCTCCTTAGCTTGGCTCACAAATCTTCTATAGGACTGAGACCAAAACTCTGTGATGGTCACTCCAAAGTCCTTAAGCCAATTTTTAACTATTTTGGTGGTATGTGTATGTGTATGTGTATGTCATTGTCCATTTGGAAGACCCATTTGTACCCAAGCTTTAACTTCCAGCCTGATATCTTGAGATATTACTTTATTATCAATACATTTAGTTTACCTTCTTCATGATATCACCTGTTTTGTGAAGTGCACCAGTTCCTTTTGCTACAATACATGCCCAAAACACAACGCTGCTAACTCTGTCCTTAACAGTCGGGATGGTGTTCTCAGACTGTTTGAAGGCATAGTAATCTTTATGTAAATTTCCAAATTTGAAAAAAAAAAAAAAAAACTCAATAAGAAATTATGTCCCTCATTATTTGCCATTTTGCAAATAGGAAAAATGTTGGCAATCGTAACTGACCTAAAACAGTTTGATGTGAATCTATTTTAGACAGATATGTTTTTATATGTTTTTTATAGATTATATACAAATATAGTATATTTGATTTTAAGACAATACATGTAGCTTGGAATTATTTTAACATTTAATAAATTGTATATTCAATTATTTACTGAAATATAAATATGTATTTTGTTATTTATTTAATGCATTTATTGAGACTTATTTTACAGAGTTTGTTGAGGTCACAATGTGGTCTTGCATGAAGCCGGGTTCTCGTATCACGCAACTATCTCTAATGTGGAGGCCTACAGATGTCAGTGTACTGATGTTGGTATCAACCGGTCCATAAGCATCCTTCTGCACCGTCTTACGAAGGGTTTGTTCTTTAAACCACGTGTAATTACACTGGAAGACCCAAAACATTAAAGGTTTCAGAACAAAGTTACTGTGCAGCTTCCTTTCTCTACCCTGTGTTTTTATTTTATATTTTTTTTATGTCCTGTGAATTAACTTGAAGTATAACTTATTCCTGTTGTGATCCATAAAACGATTTATTCAGATATGTACACGAACTGCTCACTTTCTCAGTGGATCTAGGTCAAAGTGTCTAAGATGGACATAAGAACAAAACTGGTGTAAAACTGGTCCTATTTCCATTTCCCCCCGATGTGCAGCACTTCTCTGAGCAAACATCCCCTCCTGCCACACCAGCAAAAACAAGACAAGTACAGAACAAATTAGTATTCATGCATTTTCCCTGCAGGCTGAGAGGGAACATGTGACGCCGAGTGCAGAAGTTTCCTGTCATCCCAGCAGAGACTCACAGGCGTGCCATTAATGAAGAGGAAGACACTGGTTTGTCCTGCATTCAGCTGGACGCTGGAAGATGAAATGTTGTGCTGGTGTAAGAACTGGGGCCATGTTTTGAAACAGTGACCTCATCCCTAACACCACCCTTCACCGAGAAAGGAGGCCAAAGACAGAAAGAGACCGATACCCCATCTGACTGACAAGCAGGGGAGGGAGTTAACATCAACATCCTCTCTCTGACAGAAACTTTCACAATCTGACTGCTTTACATAAGAAAAAACCCATTCAGAAACCGCGGCATGCACACATTCACAGAATCAGATCCAAACCATGAAAACGCCTCCAGCACTATATGCATATTATTCTGTCAGTCATTTGTATTAACTGCAGAGTTTAACTGTTTCAAGTCCCCTGGATTTTTCCTTTCATAGTTAGTCTCACTTTATTCCAAATGTTTTGCCCAAATCTTTAGTGAATTTATAACAATATAGAAAATCATTCTGTCCACATACAGTCAAGCCCAAGAATATTCCAACCCCTTGCAGATTTTGATTTAAAGTATGCTTTTAATTTACCAACATGTTTCGTCTGGTTGGCAGTAATATTAACGATTTGAAGCGGCCCGCCCAGAGCTGAATCAGACAGATAATCTGTGGCGAGATCTAAAGATTAGGGTGATGACAAGGAGGCTTTCCGACCTCTAAGTCCAAAACACTAGTGGAATCATGAAAAAAAGCTGTGCAGCTATATAAGAAGAGCTTCATTGCTCTAGTACCAAATAAAACAAATTTCCATTGATTGAAAAGTGTATAAATAATTTAACAAGCCATTTTTAATACAATGTGAATAAAAGTTTTTTTCCACCACAAATTTACAGTTACTATTTGAGGGATCCCTGTCTTGTTTACTATCAGAACTAAAATTCTTGGTTAAATGAAAATATCAAATAGCCTGACAGGGGTATGAATAGTTTTGGACTTAACTGTACAAATACATATTTGGGTATTAAATGACTTATCAGCATATGTGCATACAAAAACTAAACATTCTTTGATTAAAAGACTATTTTCCTACATCATAAGTCAAACATTTTTTTGCCTTTTCTACATTTACCAAAAAGCCAGTAACGGTTATTATAACCATATCATGGTTATGATAACAAACCATTTAAATTAAATTAACAAACCATGAGCAATTTTGACAAATTGTGAAAAGAATTTAGAGGGTTTGTTCCACAGTCTTAAACTTTAAACCCTTCTACATAAAAAGTACAGCAGCATAATCTGAGATAATTTGGAAAAATCCTACTTTTATTCCGAGTGCATTTATTCAGCGGGGGAAAATGCCACATTCAGCAATAAATGTAACAACCGGTGCCAAAATTATTGGATCCCACAATCCCTAAATATTAAAATGTTAGT
Source organism: Crenichthys baileyi (assembly GCA_036173005.1). Classification (NCBI taxonomy): domain Eukaryota; kingdom Metazoa; phylum Chordata; class Actinopteri; order Cyprinodontiformes; family Goodeidae; genus Crenichthys; species Crenichthys baileyi. The sequence continues at coordinate 425,684 of JAHHUM010000933.1, forward strand.
AGTCCACAATGTCTGGTCACCAAGCCTCCAAAACTACAATTAAATGCCATCTACATCCCAACTGGTTGTTCCCAACATCCCAACTAAAACTTGTGGAGGATGCTAAATGCTACCGAGACTTTAACTGGAACTGTGTGCTGTGGTCAGATGAGACCAAGATTGTTATTTTGGCAACAAACAGTCCATGTGGGTTTGGTGTAATGCAAAAAGATGAATGTGGAAAGCACCCCATTCCCACTTTAAGGTATGGTGGAGGATCTGTGATGCTGTGGGGCGGGTTTATTTTACAAAGGTCCAAACTTTTGTCATAAACTGAATGTTTGTGGTTCTATTTCCTATTAAATTAAAGTGACATCAAAAAGTGTGGAACAAAGAAAAATGCTCTGTTGTACCTAAAATGTTCCTCTTCAAGAAGATTTTAGCTTTTTGGTTTTGTATCATTCTTGAACTGTTTTCAGGGGTCGCACAAAATCAGTCCATGGGACACAAATGGCCCTCGGGCCGTACTTTGGACACCACTGATCACTCCCCTCTCTGTTTGCTCCGATCTCAGGAATAATTGATGTCCTTCTAGGAAAAAAGGTTTGTACAAATTATTAACAATAATTGTGTCACAAGCAATATTGTTAAAATAATTAGTTCCTAATGTGGGATTTTTCCTCCCTTGAATATGTAATGAAACTAAAGTTTGGATACTTCAGAAACTTTCAGAGGGAGATTATGTATTGTACTGGGATGAATTAGATTTATTTGAATAAAATTTTATTAGCAAGTTGGATTGTATATAATTAACTATGAACATGAGTTGTTTGTATTGTGATGTCATGAGATTAAGTTTGTTGTGAATTGTCAAAATATAAACAAACAGGATTGAACTGAATTATTCTCCGTAAATAAATAAAAAATAATTTTTTTTTTTTTTTTTTAAATCGTCTTCACCCATAATTTTGGAAGGCACTATAGATGCTCATACATACAGTCGGCTACTTTATTGGAAAAATAAAATACTTTAACATCTTAACACTAATCTGAGATAATTTTTACAGTGCAAAATACAGTATCTGACAAAAAAGCAGCTTATTCCCAAATATAAACTAAAATAGTTGCGTTTTAGGCCAAATATTCATTGAAAACATCCCCTTGTGACTTGGCTTAAAACAAAAACCAGCTGCTGATATGGAGCATCTACAGGTGAGGAGTTTTGTTTCATGTCTTCGGTCCTATGAGGACTTTTAGGGTGACACTCAGCAAACATACAGACAGGAGGGCTTCTCCTCAGCTGGGATAAATCTGCAGTTTCCTGAAGGGAAGCCTAAAACTCCCCCAATAAATCCCCCAACATCAGTACAGGCACACAAACATATCTCCATGCACCCGTTAGAGACCTCCCATTGTCTCCCAGTAGGGGAAGTGGGGGGGGCGCACTGGGTCATCCTGAAAGCTGCTTCCTGAAGGCTGCAGGAAAGCAGAGGAGAAGACAGCAAAAACCGAGCGCTGAACAAATACCGTGATTCAAAGACACACACATACTCAGGCATCCTGGAGCAAACACCCATCCAATATCACATGACACGTTACGCTGCTTCTACATATCACGCTTTCACATTTTACAGACAACTCACGAGGGTTGAGATGTTCTCTCAGACTGCTTCACCTTTTAATACACGCCATCGACTCCACTGACATTTTCTGTCTCCAGTGTCTTCATCATAAACCATGCACTGATCCTGCGTCCCTATTATGCCATTATTCTATGTAAAAAGGAAAAAAATTACTTTAATCACAATAAGGTTAACTTTGAACATCACACGCATCCCGACGTTCCTCCTTCCTTCCAGCACAATCTAGCACATTCAGACCTCACAGCGAGGCATTATGCCTCTTTAGCTGCTGTGCTGTTTTCAAGCCGTTTTGTGAAGCCTCATTGTTTCCTCCAAAATCAGGCCCCCAACGCAGCCCATGCAGAGTCTATGCAGGTTCAAAATGTCACCAAGTGAATTCAATAATGTCAGAGAGGAAGTAACAGCCACTTGGAGAGTTTTAGGATGAAGAGGCAGCATTTGGAGGTAGAGTGGCTCCCACAGTGAGTCTAAAGCAGTTTGGAAAAGCCTGAATCAACGATAAAAGGAGAATCCCCATGGTTCTCGTTAAAGAGGAAAAATGCTTTTAGTCTCTATAAGGAAGAAATCTCCTCAAATTGTGAAGTTAAAGAGTTTTGGAGGTGTTTTACAACAAAACATCTTACTTTTTGTGTCCTATCTAAGGTAACTCTGAATGGCAACAAGTGGAGCTTCTTAATTGTTTTACTGCTAAAGTTGTGATTACTATACTTTTATATATTTTTAACATGAAACGTTATCCTGCCGCTTCCCAGTTTGTTGGAATTAAACAAAAATGTTGCCACAACATTCCTTTAAAAAGCTGTGGTTTCCAAAATTTGGGGTCGGGACCCCACTGTGGGTTGTAAAACAAGTGGGGGGTCTGGAGATGATCTCCAGACATCTAATTAAATTTTTCAAATGGCTGCCAATTGCACATTTTATCATAACTGTTGCACAAAATAAACTGTGATAATCATACCTCGGTTAAAACAAATTTAATGAGTGTAGGGCCGTTATGTTATTATACTCTTGGTAAATTGGCCTGTTAGGCTTGTGTATTTTTCCACCAAAGCAGTACCAGTGCTAGACTAGAGCTTGTGCTAAAGCTGGTTATTAACTGGTTTTCTTGGAAAAAAAGAAAGAACCAGTTTGGTTCTCCACAACCAAAGAACCAGCTATCATTGCATAATTAAAATCTCTCGTCCAGTTAATATTTGATTCTCCATCTGTTGTACTCAGAGTTTCTCTTGAGTGTTTCAGTGCAGAGACACTTCACCTCCAGAAATCACACTGGTTGTTTTGTTAAAACTCTGAATAGATGCATTACTATCACCAGACTAGTTTATAAAAGCAGTTTTTAAACTAGAAGCAGTGTTTGTGAACACCCTTTGCGATCCTGATCAGCATTTCCAAGTCTTGGTAGAGTGGATTTTCAAAGTATTAACATTTATTGTCAGTTCTTTGGGATGTAAAAATTAGATGATAAACAATTTCAGAACGTTTTTCCACTTTTAATCTAATGTGAAGCTAGCTCAGCTTGTTGAACTTCACACAACATTAAGAAACTGAGTAATCACAAATCAAACTTCTTCGGTTAGCTTCCAGTTTACCTTCAGTCACGTTAAAATATGGACTGGACAAACTAGTTTTACACTCTTCAAACTTGATCCCCCAACATGAAAAACTGACCAAAACATTGAAGTTTCTGTTTATTATAAATCCTATTGGAATTACAATAAACTTCTTATTGAAAGTTTTTTAAAATCTAATTTGTCTCTCTCGTTTCCTTTTCCTCCAATCACCTCCGCTCTGTGAGTTTTCTGGCCAAGTAAATAAGGAAAATAAACAGGCTAGGGCCTTTCTAAAAGTGGTTTGGAGCTGACCTAGATATCTGCTACAGAGATTTGTGTTTTAAGAGGAGACTGTGACCCATTTTAATTCCTTCTCAAGAGCAGCTACTGGAGTCTCCAGATGTTTTATTGTCCTAACTACAGAACAAGAACAGATGTCAGCCTGTTTCATGCCCAGAAACAACTGAAATGCTGGATGCGTCCATTAGCATGTTATTTCCTTGGCTGGTCGAAATAACACTGGTTCTGCATCGTTTTGATGGAGGGGGCCTGGGTAATGACAAGGCAGGGGAGGCATTTAACAGTTTGAAATCTCTCTTGGAGAGCACACCTTAATCTCCACCGAGCTGCTCTAGTGGAAAATACACGTTTAAGGGTTCTAATTCAGTTTTCCAGGATGCACTGTTTCAATCAGCCCTCAGATTGGCCATGTGATTAGAAGTCTGCCTGGCATCACAAAGTTTAGTTGAACACATCTATGCCCCAAGGTTGACTCCAAGATTATCAGCACAGCTAACCTGCAATCACAGCTCACTTTCAGCTAAACAGTCTTTAGCTGGGACTCCAGGTCTGGGACTCAAGTCTCAGGCCTGGAGTCCCAGACCTGTGACTCCAGGTCTAGGACTCGAGTCTCATGAAAAAAAATCTTATGAAAAATCTCATATAACCAAGGATAAAAGTTGGCCAGACCTGGAGTCCCAGACCTGTGACTCCAGGTCTGGCCAACTTTTATTCCTGGTTTTATTCAGATTTTTTTTCATGAGACTCGAGTCCCAGACCTGGAGTCACAGTCAAGTCACAAATCTTTAGAGCGGAAGTCTGGTTTGACGTCTTATTTTTGGTGACTTAAGTTCAATTTAAGTCTATGTCGCAAAGTTGTGTTCCTATCTCTGATTCATTCGCCATCCATACGTTATCTTGACATACAAGATTTTTTTGAGTATCAAACTGATTTTCTAGCAGTCCACTTTGTCTAAAAGTAACATAATTGTACAGTACAATTAATAATACACAATTATTATGAACTTAAAATTGTCTAATTTTCAATGAAGGAATTCACATAAATACAAACTTTTTAAAAAATTAACTAAAATCAATAGAAAAGGGTCTGCGTAGTGAACATCTGGATAGTAGTGTGTATGAGCAGACATTAAATGGCCAAACTAATTGTAAACAATGAGGGCTGGCACGAGATCCCAGGTTCAGGGTGATTTGTTAGCTTTGGTAAACACTATGCCAGACCGAGCGACTTAATAGATTCCGACATGGATCCTAAAGTATTTCTGTCCAGTCAGATGGGCTTTTTAATTGAGGAATACCACAGCTCCAACAGAGGAAATGTTCCAGTTGAAAAGATCTCAGCCTGCATTTATCCCAAAATAAGACTCTGATAAGTTCCTGACGCAAATTAAGTTATTTAGCTCATCTATGATATCTGTATTTTATCTTTTAAAGAGGTCTTGATACAATTTGTCCCCACTCCTTCAGCTCAATTACAAACATAATAGATTAACCATAATAATATTTTTGTTTGATTCTGAGAATCCCAAAGACTTGATGAAAAACAGTGAATACTTTAAATTGATAAAAAGGCAAAAGATGGATTTTCCATGCTCTTCTGTTCAAAAGCTACAAAAACTGTTGGCTGAAGGACAAAGCAGCACAGTCCCCCACCCTCCAAATTGGAAATACCTTCAGAAACCCTGAAGTTTTATTGATCAAGACCACTGGACCACAGGAAAGTCTGTCAGCTTGGAAGCAAAATATAAATAAAAAGGGAGATAACATAAGACTTTTGCAGAGGGCTTCCCATTACTTACTCAAGATCAATTTCCAACCTGACATGAGTGCTACAAATCATAAGAAGAAAGAAATTTTAAGAAGTCAGTAAATTATAGGTTGAAAGGTAAACAGGAAGTTAAAAGTAGGACATAAAGACTTTTTTATCCGGTTAGACCACAGCAGGAACTGAGCATCCAGTGTTAGAGGCTTGTTAAGCCTTTTTATTGGGACTTCAGTACTTCATACTGCAGGGGAGGATTTCCACAAGCACCTCAGTACTAAACATCACATTTGTTCCATTATGAGGCACCAAACAGAGGTGACCTCTGTGCTTTGATGGGTTTAGGAAACTGGGCTTCTGTCTGGAGTCTGAAACAAGAGTTGTTGATTTCAATTCACCCTGAATGTTTTTTTTTCTTTTTAGAGGCATCATATTTAAATGGATAAAAACCTTACACAACATTTTTGGGTGCCTGGCTTAGCAATCATATTTGACCAGATTCAGTTTGAGCTTTTTACAATTCTGAACGGATGTCGAACGGATTTCTGCTGGTTTCCATAGAGTCCCTAAAGCAACTGATTTAAGGTATTTTTTCCTGCTTTTCTTTCAGAATTTCGAAGAAAAATAAACGCAGGATGGCAAAAAGCAGAGGATGATCTTATCCGAGTACGTTGTTAAACATCACTGATGGTCCCATCAATGTAATGCAAAGGGTTTGCTCTGTACAGAATCTAATCTAATGGTTATTTTCTACACTCCAAATGAAGGATTTTATTACTATAACTCTGTGTTTGCGGTTAAAGTGACTGATATGATTCTTAAATTACACTTTTACAAATGTCTTTTGCTTCGTAGGGTAACCTAAGCTTCAGACTTTTGTCTACAGAAGTCATTTCTTTTAATGTCTTAAAGCCCGAGCAGATAACTCAATCATGTTGCAAGTTTGGTCAAATTGAAAACTTCTTGGTTTTGTAAACATTACTGTTAGAACTTCAATATTAGCTCATTTGTAGAAGCTAAACCGTGGATACAACAGCCATCTACTACAGATATTATAGGAGTGTAACTATTCATGATGCTCATGAGACGATACACAATATCGAGTTTAGTAGAAAAACACAAAAGAAGATTTATGCAATATTTTGGGGAAAAACTAAGAACTCCCAATTTTGTTTTCACATATTGAGTAATAGTTTAACAAATCATGAAGAGCAACGGTACTTTTTTATATTAAATCAGAATTTTTTGGGGTATTTCCATATGTACCCAAGAATAAATATAAAAAGTATTAAAGTTAGTGTTAAAGGGTTCATCTTCCACTGCAGTAACATTATTCTACAGTTAAAGAGCTGAGGAGCTAGCTGTTGTTGGCGAGCTAATGATTTGAATGTCAGTAAGCCCATCACTGCTAAAAGAATTAGAAGAGACGTAAAGAAAGATTAAGAATATGGAGAATTTAAAGGAATATATAAGTGAGACGGCTCTTGAAAGCAGATTAGCCGACCATAAATAAGGATGTCAGGACTGGTTATAGATCAGGGTGGACTGATTGCTTGACCTATATCAATCAAGGTCCGACATCAGACGGGTTTTTAGTTCCACCGGCTTGATCTGCAATTCCAATATCAGATTCATTTCTTCACTAGTATTGGGGCCTTTGATTCATCAGATTGTTCAGATCGGATTTAAAAATTTTTATCTTAAATATTGGCTATGATTGAGAAGTGATGATACTTATCTAATTAACATCTCATTTTAAATATAACCTAAGCTTAACTTGGGTCACAAAAAAACTTAGTTGAGGTCCTAATATTTAGGATATTAAGAATAATGGCTTCAGTTTTACTTCAAATCTATTCACTGTCGAGCAGCTGGCCTCTTCTTGTAAAAACATACCAGTTTTATTTTGTTCCTGACCCTCCAGCTCTTCCTGTCCTCACTGCATCATGTCACAACAGTTCACAGACTAACTCTCAGACCTGCTAAAATTAAAGCCACTTGTAATAAAGCTAAAAATACGACGGCATGCAGCTTATCAAGCTACAGGACTCACGAGCACAGCCTCAGATTTGATTTTGCCCTTATTAAATAAAGTGTCCACAAGCAAATCTGAGGTGTAAAGGAGCTGAAAATGCATGGAGCAGGAAGACTGGGGATTTTTCATTTAAAAATTAGAGGAACATACTGTAACTATGACTTGCAAACACCTCAGACTAAACTTTCAGGGAAGCTATTTTTGAGGCAGTGGCAGTAAGTCAAACCCCAGAGTCCTGTTGCAGGAAGACAGTTTCCCCCATAGGGAGCTTCAAAAAGCTATTAAGAGCTTAACATGATAATTATTTTTCCTCCTCTCCTTAATCAGCTCATTTTTCACCCAGAAACTATTTATACAAATAATATTTGCTTTGATAACAAATAAAAGCATTTTGGCCAAATTATAATTTCTAAATGGAGACATTTTTCCTGAACCAGTTATTGAGGAATTTCCTTTGGCAAATAGTGAACTGAATGAGAATTGTTTAGGAATAAATTATATAAACAAGTGCTGTGTCCACAGAGAAATTCATCAGTAAAAATATCAGTAAAAATATCAGTATCAGTAAAAATACATCCCATAGGCTCATAATGAGAAACGAAGCACAGATGACCTTTACATTTAATGGTTGTCGTTCCCCTCCCCGTGCTCTAAAATTATTTCTTTATCCAAACTTCCTGCTGGTAATAAATAAATTGAAAATTTATAGTCTAAATAATCAGCTCCATCTAGGGAGATTTTTCTTCCACAATATTTCAAGAAATAAAAAGATTTATTCATCACATTTGTTGACCTGCACTGGATCCTGACTTAAAACAGATTCAGAAAATAGATTCAGAGTACATAGTATAAACACAAAAAAGAAACTTGGTAAAAACTGTTTTCCTATTCAGCACAAGCTGGTTACTGGCTTTAAGGCATAGCAAGGTTTTTAAAAAAATATTCCGTCATAGTGTTGTTACTGTTTAAAGTCCTTTTAATGAGATCCCAAGGTAAGAGAGTCACTCGAGTTTTTTTCATTTCTGTAGGGCAAAATTAACAATGCAACCCCTTCCCACCCATTGCTGAGCTCTGCCAGCCAGCTGGCTGAAAGAAAAAAAGGGACATGATCATGGTCATGTGTGGCAACTAAAGAGGCTCCAACAATAACTACCTTACCCACAAGCTGAGTAAGACAAAAAAATAATGAATAATAAAGAATAATGTAAGAGGTGAGTTACTTGAAAACCCTGGTGAGAAATCTCTTAAAAGGTCTATTCTCTGTTTTCTCCTTGGAAAAGACAATTAACAACCCAATCTGTTCAGGGTGTACCCCACCTCTCACCCAATGACTGTTGGATATAGGCCCCAGATTCTTGCAACAGATCCTTACATAGAGAACTTTACCAACTGGCATTAAAAACCAATTCTGACTATTTGCATACAACTTATAACTGCATCATAGGTAAGATCAAATTGGAATGGATATGTCTACAGGATTAGAAAGTTATATATTTACTATGTGTTTAAATTAGATCCATTTGTCTTGTTAAGTTCCTTGAGATTAAACTTGTTTTGAATTAGCATTACATAAATAAACTGAATTGGTGAATCAGGCCAACATTATATTTCTGGAATGATCCTGACCTGAAACCTGCTGAAAAATGTATAATTTATCCCTCCAACATAAAAACCTCTTTGAATTTCTAGTAAGAGATCACCTAAAAATGTTTTCTTAGTTTTAGAATAGAGGAGTGACAAACCAGAACCTTATTGCCACTAATTAGGCCGCAATAAAAACTAGAAACATCACAGCAAAACACTGTAGTCCAACTGACACATAACTAGTCTGAATAAGGGGATAGGTGAATTGGAAAATCAAATACAATCATGACTATAAAAACCTGTATTGTCACAACCATTTGTATCTATGAGTACTGAAACTTATGGTGAAATGTACATTACGTCAGCACGGCGCTGAACCAAACTAAGAACCATTAAAGGACCTTTAATCTATGGAAATATTTTTTCCTATTCCAAACACTCCTTTTGTCCAACCTCTAGTTGCTGAAAGAAATTATAAAGCTTTGCTTCTCTGATTACTTGTAAAATCCTGTTTTTATAAAACAGCAGAAATTCATGGGATGTGATACTACAAATACTACTTACAACGCAATATTTGATCATCATACTGGTATTTATTCTAACACACCCACACCAATGCAACCATGCAGGATCTTTTTATTTTAAATGCAGCAGAGGTTTCAGACTCCACATCCAGAGCTGTGCCTGCAGGCTCTCCATCATCATCCTCATCACTCAAAGGCTGATGAAGAAAATGCCACTTCATTCATTCTGTTTCAAGTAAAGGACACGAAGCAGCTTCAAGTTCAGCAACCAGGCCCTTTCCTGGAGGTCCCTTGGTGCTGTCTGGTCAAACTGAATAATGTTCCACTTTAAAACATCACATTACAGTACCAGTCAGGGGTTTACACACCCAATCAGAAATGTCATACTAGCTCCAGGCTTTTAAAGATGCATTGTTTTAAGGGTAGATCAGTAATACAACATAAAAACTTTCTAACAACATGAATTAGATGCACAAGTTTGAATTCATTATAGATTTTCTCTGATCCATTTTTGATTAGAAGCATACTTACAGGCTGAAACGTACACAAACACACCCACTAATATTTGGATAAATCTTCCCTTTTCTGCAGAGAAACCTGAAACTTTATCTTGCCATCAACAAGCCTCTGGCATAGTTCTGCATTGATATTTAAGCACTGTTCTTGGTATGATTAGTAAAGTTCAGTCAAAATCAGTTGGTTTTCTGACAAGGACCCATCTTTTAGGCATAGTTCATACATTTTTTTTTACATGTTTGAGAAAGTAGTCCAATTTTCCCTGCTTTACCGATTCCAGAATCAGTTTTATGATGCGTGTCCTGTTTGAACACCCAAAGTTTGGACCATCCAGTTGTTAAATTAAAGGATTGACTCCAACGACTGAAATCCTTTTTTTTTGACCAACTTTACGCAATGCAACAGTACCAGCAGGAAAATAGCAGCACAGCATGATGCTGCCACAAAAATGTTTGCCACCTTCAAAAGCTTCTTCAAAAGACATTTGGCTTCCCTCTATGGAAGGCCTCGAAAGTCAATTGTGTTTGAAAGTAATTTTTTGAGCAAATTCCTCCTTAGTTGTTCTAGAATATCCTAAATAATGTCCTCAAATATAAGAGGGGAGATTCTGGGTTAGTAGGTTAAATCTTGAGACACAACTAGGATATTGAACCTAAAACATTAAGACTGGTTTTGAACCAACTAAAGCAGACCAATAGGCTTTTGAGGCGTTTTAACCTCAGTCCAGCTGAAAAAGTGTATGTATCCTTAAAAGTGGATCCATATCATTAAACCAATCAACTTAAATTAACTCTCATTAACATTTTCCCAAGCTCAGGGGTCAAGTATGCAGTAAATATTCTGCCAAGGCCATTACTTATGTCTACAAAAAGTGTGTGCTTCTTCTGCAACTTACTGAGGAACATGTACCCAAACATTAATGAGGTTTTATGTACATATTTGAGCCTTTATGTATATTTAGACCAGGTCTCAGGAGACCTCGATGACAGGCTGAGGAGGTAATTCAGTCCTTTGATTCAGGTGTGCTGACCCCCCTGGTTTAGGCCTTGTGTGAATTAGAGAACAATTTATTTTAAATTGTTTATCATAAATCCATCCAGAAAAAAGTAGCATTCACGCCAACAATGAGCACATGTGAACTTCTAACCAGCTGTGTAAGTTGTTTGAATGAGACATAAGAGGACAAGATGTGGTCCAATATAACGGACAGGAAACCAGCCAGAAAACTGGGAGGGTGTTTAACAACTCTGACAACAGTGGAAGCTGGGGAGGGGGGATTTCCGTCCCATGAAGCTGCCTCACCCACAACAGTGTTTGAGAAAAAGGGATGTTTCCTCCAAATCTGCAATACATTTACTTTACATTTAGACTCTTACTATACTTAAGCTTCAACTGCTTTTCTGCAGCAAAAGATTAAAGAGTTTGACGTTGAGAGAGTAAAAGTAAAAAAAAAAATCAAAGGAATAACAGATTACAATTTGGTTTAAAGATGCTAAAACTAAAAAGTCACAGAACAGCCACATCTGCTGCTAAATGTGTGATCATAAACTGCAAAAGATTTCTTCATGCAAGTCAAATACAGAACATTTTAAATGTCTTAAGTACTATTTAAAGTAGCGAATAAAAAGGTGAAGAAAAAGGTTTTTTCTTTGTAAGGCAGTCATTTCAAAGTAAGTCACAACATACCACCATGAATGTCCAAAAAGATGGCATTTAATTACCAAAATACTGATTGTGCCACAAAATGCAAACATTTTATCATGAATCGAATTAAAAGGTAGTAAAATAAGGTGAATCCTGCAGGATATCTACAAAATATTACAGGAGCATTAACTTCTGATTTTACTGCAGCAAGCCCCAATATTAAACAGTTAGTTTGGAAATAATGAACTGATAAAAGCGTAGCAATGTAGAAACTGATCCACAGGGCCCGTTGCTTACCTTCTGGCTTGCCTCTGGCCAGTCACACTGAGGTTTGTCATAACTTTCAGAGAAGGTAAGGAAAGTTTGGGGAGGAGAAGGGAGAAAAAGTGCCCCCACTTCTGAAGCTCCTCTCCAATGTCAAGTTATCTGAACTGTGAAACAAAGTTCTGGATTTGATTTTCAAAATAAAATAACCAATAGGAGTTTGGTTTCTAATTCAATTCCAAAATAAGGTACCGATGCAGGAACCCTATCATAAGGGTAGGCAGAAAATGATTGAGAACTTGTATTTGTTTTTAAAGGAAGAAGGGGCTGAGATTCTCAGTGTTTGATAATCTTGAGAAAAATATATATATATTCAGTATAAAACTATATGTCAAGAAAGAAAGAATGAAATTTATTCATTCTGCTGCTACAGTAATATAAAATATAAAAAATATAAAAAATGATAATTAGTTATATTCGGAGGTGAATAGAAAGTTATAATAGTCAAAAACTGTATGTAGTCATCCCAAAAAACTACACAAGTTAGAAAGCCTTTGTTGAAGAAGTTACTTTAGTACTGATTATCTAATCATGTCAGCTTATCCTGCAACTCAATCTGAATGTCACTATACAACTGTGTACTGTATTGATTTGAATAAAAATATGCCAATTATTGATTTAAGACAGCATTACCTTAATAAGAGTGATTGGTGTGCTACTTTAGTTTCCACATCATGACTTTTTGCATTTAATGGCACTGGAAATATTACCAGCCAAATTTGTGTTCCTTGTAAACGAGGAAAAAGTATAGGAGACTTCTTTCAGCCAGCTGACTAGTAGTGTGCAGCAACATATCAGGGAGAGGCTGCAATGTGTTACTATATTCTCCATACAGCCAGAGAATACTCATTAACTATCAACACTCATTAGAAAGGACTATAGGACAATATGACGTAAAAAAAATTAAGAAACTTGTTAAAACTTTGCAAGTTACTGATTTACATATTAAATTAGTTTTACTAGGTTAAAACAGACCTGGTTTCTGTAAGTGAGTTGATTCTTCAGGGGTTTGTCTACCCTTTAAATTGGAGTTAGCTGTCAGATGAGAAACATGGTTCCTTAAGTCATTTAAAACATTTAATTGACATTTTGGAACTTGCTCTTTCCCTAAATGATTCTGCCTCATCATTGCAGTAAATTGCATTAAACTATCGATTTTGTTTTAAACTTAAATAAGCCTTAAATAAACTAGTCAACTTAGTTGATAAAAAAAACAACAATCAGCGCTGAAAGGCCAAGAAAAATGTTTAATCCAAATTAAGAACTATATCAAAGCCAATCTGGACAAAGATAAAAAATAAAAATAAAAACTTCAGTTCTATAAGCCTAAGGATTTTATCACTGTTGTGTCACAATTTCAGGAATATGTTTCTGTAAATCTTGTAGCACACAATTTAAAATCACTTTTGTTGCATATACACACAGAAACGGCCTGACAGTGGGGAGCTGTGTTTATCATCACTATTATTTCGTTTGACCTCATTTTTATTTGTAAATACAACTCCCATTATTGGCCATGCTTTTATTTTGACGGTACATCCGTGTACACTCCAGTGATTACGTGTCTGACCGTGTGGACTGACGCAAATTGACTACTGCACGAGCCAGTGATCGACAGCTAAATCCACCAATCAGAAGCTAGAACCTAGACACGTGGGTGGTAACATTCAAGGGGCGGAGTTTACTCTCGAGTTCGTTCAGAAGGCGCCAAACTGACGAGATTCTTCGAGATTCTTACTATCAATATTCGACGTTGATGGCCTTCCTGATGTTTAAGCAAGACTAAGACATACAGACACCAACAAACCTTCGCCAAAGAGTTTCTTGTTTTTCAACAATAGAAACAAAATATTGTTAGATATAATTTCAGTCTGTGTTAATGTTTGGATTTATTTATATTTAACTTCTACGTAAAATATAAATACGTATCTGGACTTATTTTGAAAAGAATTATAAAGGCCCAAAACTCCTACTCACCAGCAGATGGCGCTGTTGCCTCAAATTGGAGGAGGAGGACTGGTTTCTACGAGAAAGGAGCAGATGCTTTAACTCTGAAGAACATCTCAATACACACAGAAGCAAATATGACATCAAAGTACTACAATGTTTACATGATTCAACTATTTTAAAACAAAGATGGATGTCTGCATTTTCTTCAGTGCATTTAATATAGAAACTTCAAAAAAAAAATCCTAACTCTTGTTCCCTTGTTTCTTTAGAGCACTTAATATGTAGTTTAATCAAAGACATAAGGCTGAACAGAAGGCGAGAAACAGGCAAAAGACAAACTCTTCTTACTTTTGGTTGATGAAGTTTAGATAAAAGCTTCAGTAGAGCTGCTAAAATGACATTAAGTTGACATGTAATTAAAAGTTTAGTATTGAAGGTCTCCAAAAGTTGTTTTTATGTTTTAAAGGGACACCTCAGCAGGAACGAATGCTTCTGCTTAGGAGTTCTGCTTTGTATCTGCAAAGCACCACTTATAGACCCAGGAAGGTAAACTCAGACTGGGCACTTTTTTTAAAACCATGTTCCAAGAACTGACTATACTGGTACTCCGAGAAATCTTTGGTATTAATTACTTGTATGGTAAATAAAAACAAAAGATGTAGGACTACTAAGACCAACAGCCAGAAAGATAAATGAATAAATAACGTACTATTTTATTCATAGGTGCCATTTAAGATACCTTTGGTCACTTTACAGAGCAAGCACAAAATACATTAAAAACAGAATATAGGTTAAAATACATGGACCAAATATGGGCTTTAAACGGAAGTATTTGCAGGTTTGATTTGCAGATGCTTAAGAAGTTGATTTACAGATATTCTGGGGTAGGATCAGGTTGGTTTAAATAATTTTTCCCCTTTGATAAATAAAATCATTTGAAAAGGCATTTTATATTTTCTCAGACTGAATATTAAAATTAGTTTGACAATTTGACACATTAAAGTGTGAAAGGGGGAAAAAATAGCAATCTGTAAAAGAGGGAGGGCAATACTTTCACACCACTGTAAGCTCAATTCCCATTACTACCAAGGATGAAACTTGGATGAGGGAGTGACAAATGTAACGTAACCATGGTTCAGTTTTAGGTTCAAAAACTAGTACAATTAGCCCTTGTTCCTCAGTGACCAGGCAGGCTGGCGATTATTAGCAATGCAAGCTGATAATGCGGTTTTTAACATGTACTTTGAAACACTGTAGCAACATGTTTACTGAAGGTTGTATAGTAATTTGTTGTTTATTTGTCATGTGCACAGTTATACATAGTACAATCTACAATGAAAGCTGTTATCCTTACAATTGATAAAAAATAAACATAAGTACCTATATGTATCTGTACTTCAGTATAAGTGTTTTCATACATACATATATGGATATGTGTGAGTACATATACTCACATTTATGGGCATGTATGTTAATATCCACACGTATGCATGTATGTATGTGCCCAACAACATATGCACACTCCCCCTATAATACATAGATAAACATACACAGAGTAGAAATATTAAGATTTAAAAGATAAGTACAAATAAGTAAATTGCTCTCAGCTATAGCAATTAACATTTTACACAGAAAAACCTTTAAAAAGATACTATGTTTTTAAAATTGTCAGAACAGAAAAATCTTGTACTTGTACGGAAGGCAGCCTTATAGGATATTGAGGGTTGTTGAGAAACATCCCACATTTTCACTTGGAATCCTGCTGCTGTATATCTCCTAATTTTTCCAATTTCAGACTTGGAAAGTCCATAGAGCAAAGTTTAACTCATAATTCCACCAGATCAGCCAACTAATCATGTGGTGCCACTGTATAATTTATACATCTTTGATGTAAAAAAGTCAAGACTATGATGAACAACATATTTAAAAACCTTCATGCTTGGAAAATCTAGTACAACTTCTGGAGGTAGTTTCAGAGCCAATGATCTTAACAAGAGGTACCAATACTGAATACTTGGGGGTCTTTACAGCTATTTTGCAAAGTGCATGGAAAATGGAGGCCACCTGTACTACTACATGAAGAGATGGTAGACTGAAACATGTACTCTGAAATGTTAAACTACAACTGAGTTGAAGAAAATCCATTGCTTTAAACAAAATTTATTTCAAGCACAAACCTCAGAGACAGGAGCACCTAACTCCAGTTCTAAGGGGCTTGTGTGCCCTACAGGTAAAAGATGTATCCTTGCTCCAACATGGCATATTCAAATGGCTGAATTACCTCCTCAGCATGTCGGCTAGCTCTGCTAATTTGATTCAGGTGTGCTGGATCAGAGCACCTACAACATGCAGGATAGTGGCCCTATAAGACCACTGCTCTTGGAGATGCAGAGTCAGATTAAATCATTTTATCTAATGTTCATCTGGTAACTGAAGAAAAAGGAAATGAGGACGTTTGGAGACTGAGAGCTTTTTGTTGTTGTTTTTGTTTCCCTTTTTCTCAATTGCAACATTCTTTGTTCTCATGCCCTAAAAGGAAACCCTCCATTCTGCTGGGCAAGTTACTTAAAGCAGAAATGTGACAGGGGATCCCAAGTATTTCAGGCTGCAGAGCTGTCAGACAGGAAGCCTCGGTTCTCTGCTGATCATAGGGAACAATGCATTCAGGTCATCATGGCCAGCAGGAACAACAGGATGCTGCATGAACGAATACATAGGCAACAAAAACACTGAATATCCCATCCCCCTTCACAGGCATCAGGCAGGAAGAGCAGAGAGTTAAGCAGTTTCCATTCAATGGTGTGAAAAATGTCACAATGAGCGAACACGTACTTACTGATACCACCCAGCTGCTGTGAGACCATAGACTGAACGTTCATGGTCTGAGGCTTTGTTAAACATAGTAAATTTCATTCCCCTTGTCCACTTCTTTAATCAGGTCAAAACTTTCAAACTTATCTTGGTCCAATACAAGTGCTGTTTAATTTAAATGACAGCTGCAGCTTTAAACCAATGTTCATTTAATCATATTGGTAACATTTTACACACAAACATTGGCTTGTGAACATATTAATACCCATTAACCTTTACATTTTTCCATGTCACATCCACTTTAACTTAATTGCAACTTATTCATGTTCTGATCCTTATGTGTTTACATTTTAGATTTCTGTAGATGTCTGTTTCTTTAATTGTTGTTTAGGTTCTCAGAGTTAGTTTAGCTCATCCCATTGTTTACCTTTCTCTTAGTTTATTTAGTACATTTAGATAGTATCTGTTGGATTTCCTTCCTGTGTTCCCCTCTCTCTCTGATCCTGCTGATTTCTCCTGTTTCCCTCAAGTCCTCCAGCGTTCATTGGTCTCAGTTGTTTCTGGTAATCACCTGATTACTTACACCTGCTCTCCATGCCTTCTCTTCTCACTCTCCCTGTATATAGCTGCCTGGTCTTCCCCACGTCAGAAATCTGCTCTATATGTTTCTTTGCCCTGCTCTCAGTGCCTGTTTGAGTTTTCCTACATTATTCTTCATTAAAACCTCTAACTCATGCCACTTCCGAGCTCATCTGCGGTTTGGTCCGAATACAACCTCCACATTCCTGACAATTGAGCTCTTATGTGACAGACCAACACAATGTGTAACAGTAAATAAGAATGTAGAGAGTTCATGGTTTTAAAGAAAAACATTTATTGGTCTGCATTTATTCAAGTTCTTTTACTCTGATACCCCTAAATAAAATCCAGAGCAACCAGTTTCCTTCAACAACCACCTAAACAGTAAATCCAGTTCATCTGTGTAATTTATTCTGACTTTAAATCAATCTTTTCTGTGAGGGCCTCAGAGGTTTGTTAGAGAACATTAGTGAGTCGACTACTTTATAAAGACCAAGGTTCACAGCAGACAGGTCAGGGAGCACATTTATGTTATAAAACAAGAACACTCCATCATCCTGAAAAAAGGAAATTGTATGGCACAACTGCAAATCTACCACAGATGGCTGTCCAGCACTAACACACCAGACAATGAGAGCATTAATCTGAGAAAACACCAAGAGGTTCATGGTAAATTTGAATTTGGTGACAGGAAAACTATTAGTTTTTCTTAACACAAACTTACCCTTTGTGGAAAAGTGACTCAAAGCAAGCTACCGTTGAAAGAAAACTAGATCCTTGTAGGGGACACAACAAACATACTGTATGGAAGAAGGTGCTCTGGTGAGACGAGACCAAAACTGAACTTTTTAGTTACATGCAAAACACTGGGTGGTAAAAAAAATTTAAATCTTAAAAGTCTAATTTTTTTATTTGAGCTTTTAGGGTAGGGTAAAAAAAAATCTCTAGATGTGCCAGACTGGACACACTTGCTTCAAAAAGTGGTTCAACAAAGTATTGACTCAGGAGGGCTGAATTCACACTTCTTCACCACTTGTTTTATTTGCAAAAACTGTTGAAAACCATCCATATCCCCCCAACTTTACAATCATGCACTACTGTGTCTGTTGCATAAAATCCCAATAAAATGCATTTAAATGTGTTATTTTAATGTGATAAAATGCTGCAGAGTTTAATTGTATAAATACTTTGGAAAGGACCGTAGGAACCGCTCTGTTGAACATTCTGGAAGTGACACAGCTCCATCCACACCAGGTAAAGATATAAAAGCCTTAAGATAATTTATTTAGTGGGAAAAACTTTTTTTTTTTACTTTTTGGAAGCATGTAGGTGTTTAAGGGCTTCTCTTGCCTTCAGGTGAGCCTGACCTCCGGTCCAGAAGGATACAGCCCCACCCGATCGATGTGTGCACACCCTCATCCTGCCAAACCCTGCAGTACTTTACGCTTTAATCCCAATTCCATTTTCCTGCGAAGGAAATCTTCTACAGCTGAATCAATTAAAAAGAAACTAAGTAGATCTGAAAAAACACCTCAATCAAAATGTTGACCTCAAAGCAACCACTGAATAACGGGAATAGTAATTTACCTTAAGTGCAGAAATGTTTAGGGATCTATTTTATTATCTGTTTGCTGCTAAAAATTAGGAAAGACATTCAGCAAAAGCTTAAATTATCCTTGTGAGTAATATTAAAGTTTGCATTAGATATCTCCGCCTGTTGCAAGATAAGTTCTTGTCCCACATTATGATTTTGTTGATAGGACCAAAATATATAATTAAACATTATGGCAAGATTGACAATATGCACAAACCTCTTGAGTTATCCATTACTTTCTAATAGTTTGCATCCAAGGGGCCAGCTTTCTTGTAATCTATTGAAGTGGTCTTAGCAAAAAAAAAGTCAGTTTTTCTTTGGACCTTGGCTGCTATCTTCAGAGCAGACTCTGGCTGGAGTTTTAATTGACTAACCTGGGAATTCTTAAGGGATAAAAGACTCCTGAACTAACTGATTGAGCCAAAGCTTTATATTTATACCAGACAACTCAGCTTCCTTACAAAAATACTCGTACACCTTTAATTTATTCACATTTTGTCACATTACAACTACAAGTTTCGATGTGTTTGGATTTTAAGTTACAGACCAACTTAAGGCAGTACATTAAAACTTGAAACGTAAGTAAAACCATATCTATATAGCACCCTCAAGATATAAAAGCAGAAAGAGCTGTACAAGAGCAGAAAATGCACAAAAAACAATAAAAAGCAGATTTTAAAAGATATTTTTTTCAACTGGCGTGTGTTGATTCAACCCACATGACTCAATATTTTGTTAATCCACCTTTAACTGCTTTCAGTATGTTTCTACTAATTTGGTGACTTCTAAAGGCAGTGGTAGCAACACACCAACAACACAGCCTCTCCACTCTGCTACGGTCAGGCAGATGCTACAGGAGTGTGAAAACTAGAACAAAGAATCTCAGCAACAGCTTCTATAAATACATCCAAGTCCCCCCACCGCCTGGTAAACGTTCACTGCACAAGTGCAGACCACTGTAATTCAATGGTAGTTCTTTTAGTATTTTTTTCCTGCTGTTTCTAGTTGTAAATATTTTACTACGCTCACCATTTATGTTAGAGTTCTTGATGCTGCTGAGTGAAAAAGAGAGCAGCAAAGTGAGAATGTCATTGCACCAGCTGAGCTGCTGGGTTTGTACTGTAAAGTAAAGAGCAAGAAGTACTCTGCAGGAACAGAGAAATTAGTTCTCTCTGCCAGGCCTGCAAGAACAAAGTTTTTTTCTGGCCAGGACTTTTCATGCATCATATGAACACATGTGCAGAATACCTGGAAGTCTTCATAGGTCTCTCCCGCTGCAGCACACCCACTTGTGTTTTGTCAGACGCCACACTAGAGAAAAACTTCTGCCCAGAACATGCATCAAGAACAGAACAATATCATTTTGATCTTCCTTACCCAGGGAGAGAGAAAACATTTCTCTGTTCTTGTGAAGTATGCATTGACCTCTCTCGAATCTTCAGTCTTGAATCAGCTGGGGCGTGCTATTTTTTGTTAAGGGGAACCACAGTAAATCACAGGCTGAACACAAATGCACACCATACTTTTCAGATTTTTATCTGTAAAGGATTTCGAAATTTATTTATAATTTTCCTTCTAGTTCACAAGAATACCCCTGTTTGTGTTGATCTATCACATAAAAGCCCAATAAAGCACATCGAAGTCTGTGGCTGTTATGTGACAAAATGTAAAAAGAAAAGTTTCAAGGGTATGAATGCCTCTGCATGGCACAAATGTATCGTTTATGCACTGTTATCAGCAGCCTGTCCCCAGGGCACAAATTATAACCACTTCCTTAGTCGAGCCTATGAAAAATACTAAAAATACCACAGTTTGACAACATAAAAATAGCATTCTAACACCCAGCACATTTATTCCTAAAGAACTATGACCTGAAACCTGTCCTGTATCAAGCCATTACTGGAATATTTTTTCCTTCTGTATATTAAAACACATAACTTTCTAATACTAATAATCTGTTGTGAATGGTTTTGTCAAAGGTCTGAAATATTTTGTCCACCTTACCTTCTTTTCTTATACTTTAAGGACACTGCGTAATATGCTGTGGGGGCCAGGTACAATGATAGGACTGAAACTGTGGCTCATTTGTGAGTGGCATAGGACTCAAATAAAGACAGGAGGTAGGCACACCCATTGTGCATCTTAGTGGTACTTTTAGTACTTTTTCAAGAAGAGAGAACTTACAAAACAGCAGGAGGCACAATGGGAAGTGACAAGCAGCAAACCAGAAACAGGAGGGTCTGACAGAGAGTCTTAAATTCTGGGGAGGGTGATTACTGGAATGTAAAACAGGTGAGCCTAATTACCAGAAGACAAACAGCTGGGGGAGAGCAAAGAGTTACAGCATAGAGGGGAAATTAATGGCTGCATCAGAGCAACATGGGGGAAAATAAACTCCACAGAGACTTAAAAAATAATCAGCTTTCAACAAGGAAACATATATGTAAACAATCATCCAGCAGAAAAAGAGTGAAAACAATCGACTATAATCTGAAATAAACCCAAGCTAACAGTCCTTCATATCATGAAAAAGTGAGAGAAAAAGCAGAACTAGAAAAACATTGAAAGACCCTCAAAGAGGCTAAAGAACCACTGATCCAAAACATTTAAAGATTCAAAGAAAGTGGCTGCTTTGAAACAGACATGAAAACACCAAAGGTGTTAGCACACAACAAACGTTGTGTGCTATGTGTGAGCTAAGGCTCCTTATCCATAATTAGGATCCAGATTGCCTACATTCAAACAAAGAGAGGAAATAATCAGAGTTCTTTGTGCTTCTACTCTGCACGTAGCATATGGAAGACCAGGAGAACAATATAACCAGCTCTGTTTATTATTGTCACCTCCCAAGTCTTAGGAATACATCTTATGTTAATTTATGGATGTCTTCATTTAAAAAGTGACCAAAAAAGGAATTATCCATTAAGGGAATATGACTTTAGGTCAAAGAGCTGTGATAGCGATGTCAGTGGCCAAGTGTGGCCACTTGGGGGCAGCAGAAACACCTGGGTGTCAATTTACTGCTACTGTACCTACAATTATGCACAAGTCAAAAAATGATTTCTTTCTATAGTTGTGGATTAAAGTGAAATATGTTGCCATGCATGTGTTGTAAGTTATTAAAATTTCTATTAGCTTTTTTATTAGGTTTTTTTAAATTAGGTTTATAGGTTATTTACACACATATTTGCAGCACAGAGCTGTGGATAGTTAAAATTGTGTATGCAGTCCTAAAAACGCATCAGTACAAATTTATCACACTGTATCATAAACCTATATGTGGTGACTATTTTTTTTTTAAATGTTTGTTTTAATGACAAGCTCAGTTTCATTTTGATCATTGACAACAACCAATGTCTTTAAACATTGTCATCAAAATAACCAAACTCTGAAACACAAAAATAAAAAGTTCAAGCTAAATATTACACCTGACCTAAAAATATAAAATAAAGACTTGTATGCCACATTTCCACTGCTATATTATACACCGTTGAAACCAGATGTTTACATTCACTGTATAAAAAAAGCACATAACCGTTGTCCTCACTGTCTGACATTAAAATCAGACAATTTTCTGTAGTTCAGTCAGAATTAATACAATAACCGGTACTTCTATTTGCTAAATTCCAGAATTATGTGGTGGGATCATTTCTTATTTTAACTTTTAAAAGTTTCTTTAAGTTTAAATAGTATTTCGTAGAATTGTTTGTTAGACAATTTTACACGGGTGAGATGTTTTAGGTCCACAAGCTTGTAACAGTAGTTTGCTGGGATTTTGGTCCATTCCTTACCTTTTTTATGGGTTAAATGGAATATTAAGGTACTTTTAATCTGACAAACGAGCCTTTTTGGGACAGGTCTGGTTCTTGACCACAAAGGCAGTTGAAAAAAGGTGCCAGTGACAACAAAAAAATGAATAAATAAATAAAAAATATGAAACGAATAAATAACAACAATGTGCAGCCCTGACTGGCGCCCTTTCTCATGCTCAATATTGAAATAATAATATATAAACCTCTCTGTAGAGGAGAGGCCAAACCAGGTCTGAAATAAATACATAATTATTTTAAGGGGGCATCAAAATGGAGCTGGCTCTGTCTGAATGCATATTCTAATTTATTGAATATGACTGTGTATTTCCACACACAGACACTACATGTTGGAAAAGATTAACTTGCCATGCAAATTGTTTATACCCTTTCTCAAATCGCTGTTTATATAAAGTTGTGTTTGCCTTATTTTAATAGCAGTAGCGATTCTTTCATTGTTTCTTTTTACAATGACTGCAGAGTCTTTAACTATTGTCTGAATCTGTACTGTAAAAGTTGCCTCAGAAGTAAACAAAGATTTAAGCCTTAATTTGTGCATAATGTGCATTAGAAATGCTAATTTGTTTACACTGAAAAAGTGCAGTGGAACAAATTTAGAGCAAAGTAATCTCTTTATATAATACACGGAAAGGGCACCACTTTTTTCTGATCTGTTGAGATGAATCTTGTTATGTTACTTTGATACTGACAGTTTTATATGCACCAAAGAGCAGGTAAAACAGAAAGTAACTTCAACCCTTCACCTTTGTAATGTGCTCCTACCTCTACTGCAACACTTTTTGACAACTTTGTTCAAACTTTGGCACGCTTTGACCGACAGAGGAAAAACAAACCTGGATGCCAAAACCTTCGCAGCTCTTTTTCAGAACAATAACCCATAAAGTAATTTCCCCACTGAGCCGCGAGTGTTACTGACAGGATGGAGATAGGAGGATACCTGTCTGTCAGGCTTCAAAGTGCAAAGTCCATTGCAGAATAACATGTTTTCTTTCTCAGGGAGAGTCCAAACAGGGTGAGACAGGAAGGAATCATAAACAGGTTTGTCCTCAGACACTTACAAAGCCGTTGCAACATCATGGGGGCTTTCCAGAAATGATTTAAAGGCATAGTAATCATGGTACATGGAAATTTCTGAGTTTAAAGAAAGCAAAAAAGAAAAAACAAATTCTCCAACCTAGTCTCCCTCACTTAATTGGGCTCTCTAAATTGCCCTTAGGATTGAGTGTGTGTGCTTGCTTGTCCTGCGTGTCTCTATGTTGACCTTGATGGACTGGAGACCTGTCCAGGTTTCACCCCTCCTCTCACCCAATGACTGCTGCAGATAGGCACCAGCCCCACTGCAACCCTGCAGGGATAGGCTGATGTAGACAATATATGGATGGATTCTCTCCCTCATTATTATGGCTTTTAGCAAATAGAAATAGCTTTGGTAATCCTAACTGATCTAAAACAGGCAAAGTTGCATTTAATGTCAGACAGTGGGATAAAAGGTTAGTTTTACAGTGTACAAAAATATCTGGTTTCAGTTGTTCACAAACCTCCCAAAAACACACTGATGTCCATGGTTGTAACGTAACAAAACGTGTCATTTCAAGGGGCTTCAATACTTTTACAAGACATGTATTTGAAGTATTAAATGTATGCCTGGCATTTAATATATTATTATAAGTATTTATTCTTGTATTTTTGTGGTGGTCCTTCTAACTTCTCCCCGTCTGACTCAGATGTATTTACAAACCAAGACAAGCATAATGACTGCTTATGTTTGACATTTTCCTAATTCAACTGAAAGGATTCTTTCCGCATTTAATGCATTATTTTTGCCCACTTTTTTATTTTATTCAGGTATGGATACAACGGATACAACGGATACAACACAAACTGCTGAAGAGGTTGATTCACAGAAAAAAATACAAGACAACTCTGACCAATAAAAGCAATGTCATATTATTTGAAAGCCCAGATAAGGGGTGTCATGGTATGGAAGTAAAATGGTCTCATTAGAATCAGACATTTTTTAGACATTGAATTTATGATACTGAATTTTTATCCTGTGCAATTATGTATGTGAATTTTTTTTGTACTTAAAATTTGCCAGCAAAAATTCACCTGCAGAAATTCACCTGCAAAAATTCACCTGCAAAAATTCGCTTGCAGAAATTCGGCTGCAAAAATTCATCTGCAGAAATTCACTTTCAGAAATTCACCTACAGAAATTCGCCTGCAAAAATTAATCTGCAAAAATTCATCTGCAGAAATTCACTTGCAGAAATTCGCCTGCAAAAATTAATCTGCAAAAATTCATCTGCAGAAATTCACTTGCAGAAATTCACCTGCAAAAATTCGCCTGCAAATGTGTTGCCGCTTCTTCCGGTCACTTCAAAACAAGAGCATCTGCGGGCAGGGTTGAGGCACTAGCTGTCATCAGGTCAGTCAAACATTTCATTCAGTTCCATTAGATAAAAAAATACCGAATCTCAAATGGGTGTTAATTACCTGGCGTTTTGTAATAATATAATTTTTGCCGAAAAATCTCATCACTGATCTTCATTAAGCTACTATCCAGCAAACTGTTGATTTGAGATTCGGTATTTTTTTTTCATCTAATGGAACTGAATTAAATGTTTGACTGACCTGAGGTGAATTTCTGCAGGTGAATTTTTGCAGGCGAATTTCTGCAGATGAATTTTTGCAGGTGAATTTGTGCAGGTGAATTTCTGCAGGCGAATTTTTGCAGGCGAATTTCTGCAGGTGAATTTTTGCAGGCGAATTTCTGGAGGGGAATTTCTGCAGGTGAATTTTTGCAGGCGAATGTCTGCAGGTGAATTTTTGCAGGCAAATTTCTGCAGGTGAATTTTTGCAGGCGAATTTCTGGAGGGTGAATTTCTGCAGGTGAATTTTTGCAGGCGAATTTCTGGAGGGGAATTTCTGCAGGTGAATTTTTGCAGGCGAATGTCTGCAGGTGAATTTTTGCAGGCAAATTTCTGCAGGTGAATTTTTGCAGGCGAATGTCTGCAGGTGAATTTTTGCAGGCGAATTTCTGCAGGTGAATTTCTGCAGGTGAATTTTTGCAGGCGAATTTCTGCAGGCGAATTTCTGCAGGTGAATTTTTGCTGGCAAATTTTAAGTACAAAAAAAAATTCACATACACAATTGCACAGGATAAAAATTTAGTGTTATATATTCAATGTCTAAAAACTGTCTAATTCTAATGAGACTATTTTACTTCCATATCATGGCTTTGTAAACTTTCAGCTAAATTTTCACAACATTAAACAAGTTAAAAAGAGGGACACCTGTGGATGTGTTTATTATTCATGCTCAAACACACGGCATGGACACAATAAAATAAATCAGCCAAGATATCAGAAACGGATATCATGGACCCCCACAAATCTGGTTAATCTGCAGGTACGACTTCCAGAGGCTTGAAGGTGCCACATCCACCAGATCAGACTATTAATATGCGAGTATAAACAACACAGGCATGTCCAGCCATCATACAGTTCAGAGAGGAGACAGGTTCTAGGTCCTAGAAATAAAATTTACTTAACAGCGAAATTAGAGCATTTTCCCCAGATCAAATGCAAAGATGATGCAGCCTAAAGATAAGAGCTGAACAAACATAGGCTAAAAGGCCAATCAGTAAGGAAGAAGCCATTACTCCAAAAGCAAAGTAAAGTGTTCAAATGCACTCAGGGATAAACATGTCCTGTGGTCTGATGAAACTAAAATTTAAGTGTTTGGCTATGATGACCATCATTTAGGGGGAAAAAGGGAAGGCTTAATCCAAGAAACTGCAATTTAGTGTAAACATTGAGTTAGATTGGAAGTAGCGCAAGTTAAACAGGCATTTAATCAAAACTTCAATAACGAAAGCCAAAGGGTTTAGGGACAGTCTCCAACATCAGTAGTATATAATGACTATAATGTTACGACAGATACTTTATGGATCAAAAGTTTGTGCCCCGCTAATGATATTCTAAGTGTAGAAAAAGAAAAATGTATGAGTAGAACTTTGGACAATTGTCATCCTTGCGTTGTTTTACTCCTTGGCTTTTGTTCATCATAAAACTGAGATCTTGAGTCTTGTTTTCTGCTTACGCTTGTTTATAAATGTTCGAAGGTCTGTTTATAGGTTATTGATCCTACAACGGATAAGTGGTCAAAATTTCCAACTTCACTGAACCCAAAAGGTGATCTACTGTTTGTTTTCAAGCAGACAGGCAGCTGTTTTCAAAGTTTCCTATTAATACAGTGAATAAAATCCATGTTCATAGAAGTTTTAGGGTCAAAACTATAGAAAAGGAGCTACAACAAGTGATTCATTCTTTAGGTTTCAGTTTTGCTTTTTTAACATGAATGCATTTCCACAGTTCCTCATCCCCTATAATTTACTGACTTATCTCTCTTTAAATTCTTAGAGTATTTTTTGGTTAGTCTGTTTACTTAACTTGATCATTTCTAATCTGTGTCTCTAGTGGTTTTATGTCTATCCTGTTTTTTAACTGAAATAAAGGTTTTCTGTAAATAAGGTTTGATTGAGATTGTTCATTTATAATTGATCAAAACTTGAGAAAGTACATATGATCAGAATTTCCATGAGCTTCAACACGTTCTTCAGTTTTCATTGATTCATGTTCAATAACCTGGGGAACTCTGAACTCCATGTGCGGTTATGAACATATGAATCTGTGCTGAACACGTGTTTTCCCTCAGTTTTCACACACAATGGCCTCTCCTCCTGGTTTCTGGGTAAAAGAGCATGACCTGCAGTGAAGCAAGGTGACCGACAACCAGCGGACCAATGAACCGCGTGAGTAAACAGTTGTCTAGACCCAACCCTGATTAATCCAATGCCACCAAAGAAAAGAAAGGTCAGGTGGGGTTAACCTTTAAAAATAGAGCAGAGGTTGGTGAGGTATTTACAGCAGGTTGCATGGCGGCCGCAGAGTCACCATTATCGGACTTTAAAGGGGGAAAATGTGAGTTTTGCAACGTGGTGAGCAAAGGTCAAAGGTCCAAACTGCGACCATGAACGTCTTTCATGGATAAAATATAATCAAGACATGTTCTAACCTTTAGCTGTATACACTTTAAAGGAGCAGCTTTGAAGTCACAAAAGTGACGAAACTAAGCTTTTTATCTGCTGAAAGGAACCAGTTAAGCTTTCTGAAATCTGAGTGTTAAACCGCTAACTGTACATGCTCTACCTGGGTCAATAGGTGCAACAGAACAGTTTCTGCCAGTAAAACCAGTTTAAGGTGGGATGTTCCCATCAGGATCCCCTAACTTCATTTGGACCACTACTACGCTTTTCTATCATCAGGCTCTGATTAAAAGCTTTTCTCTGAGGTGTTTCTTAGTCTTTTATTGAAAAAATTAAATATAAAAAAGACAAACAAGACAAAAGAGATTTTAAAGCACTCCTATGTGTTAGTTTCTACTGTCAAAATCATTACTCAGCAATGACAAAACCAGGGAAGTCAAAATATGACTCAGAACTAAAAGAAAAAACTAACTGACACTGAATCGTTTGCGAGTCAGACCTTTACTCCAAAAAGTATGTTTTCCTTGATGATTAAGAAGTGATGGAAATGTTGCAAGAGACGAGGTGTTTTAATTTAAGTTTATACTTCAGTCCACTCCTTTGAGCATATTAAAATTGTTTATTAGTAAATGCTGCTGTTAACATTACAATATTGAAAAAAAAGGAAGGCAAACGAAAGCATGCGGGTACACACCAAGGCAACAACTATACGAAACAAAAAAATACAATTGACTGTACAGTGTAAGGGAAAAATGCACAACTTAAAAAAATAATGCAGTAATGAGAAATGGGATATTGAGATTAAACAAAAGGTGCAACAGAGAAAAAACAGCAAATAACAGCAGGGGTGTGAACAGTTATTGAGCATGCTGCGAGCAGTGAAGGGTATAAACATTTATCACACTGAAAGAAACTGCATGGATAACAGATGTCTGACGACTATGGTGTGAATTGTCAAAACTCTGTTGGGGGTGGGGGGTCACTACTCTCAAGCAGGCAGAAGTTCGAGGGCCTTATGAAGACTCCTGAGTTCTGCTCTTGAGTTTCTTGTGAAGTATGAAATGTCCTGGCCAGAAGGAACTTTGCTCTTGAGACCTCCAGTAAAGGGACAAATTTCTCTGTTTTTGGGGCCAATCTATAAGCCTTGACTGTGGACACTTGTGATGTTGTACAAAAACATTATTTCCAACCTCTTTTTCCCCACAACTAAATAAATATAGTGAAACTAAGAGGTTGGATTTTTCTGTTTTCAGTGTCAGATCATGCTGCTGGAATATGAGATGACCTTATTTTATCGGGGGTGTTATATGAAGGGCAATTAAATTAAAATCAATTTAATCTGCCCTGGTAAAATGAGACAACCTTCTTTAGCATTTATAAGGGACCTCAAATTCAAGATATTCTGCCATTAGTAATAAAAGTTAACTGGTTTACAGTTTTAAAGTATCAAGGGAAACTTTCCAAAACAGAGAAACTTGTTAACACTAGTGTCTGCATAGCTTCCACTGGTTTCATATTTTAAAAGCCTAACTAGGCGCTAGTTAGCCCTAGCCTGATCCAACTAAAACGTTACATTAAAACAACAGAACTGAAAGATTATTAAAGGAGTCTATCAAAAATTGTTAAATATAGTTTTTAATTCTCATTGAAAAAAATTGCCTCTACAATCAGCGAGAATAAAAAAAAAACAAACCTGAAGTCATTTTTTTCCACAAAAAGTCAATTTAAAAGTATGTCAGAGGATAACATTTTATTTTAAACTTTGACCAGAATTTGTTTCTGAGGGAAACATCTGATAGTGGTTGAAACATTTTTGTTTCGATTAAGCAAAAAGGAAATGAATCATTTGCAACGCAAGCAGAGTAATGACGCAGACGTCAACAGAAGCAGATAGAAGCTTTTTTAAGGTGCACTCTGAAAGTTTTACTGGACTCATAAAAACCAAAAGAATGAGGCAAACACTTCATGAAAACAAGCCAAACCAACAGTTTAGGCCATCAACACACCAATGACCTTTAACTTACAAAGACTGGAGCTCTTTGATCAGAGAGAAGACGCCTCGGGGAAACATCGTTTCTTTCTAGGTGAAAGTGCAACGGCAGGCTGCACAAAAAAGGAGGACAACAGGTCCCGAAGCCAAGAGGAGGAGGAGAAACAAGGGGATGCTGATACTTTTGG
Organism: Crenichthys baileyi; assembly: GCA_036173005.1. Lineage (NCBI taxonomy): Eukaryota > Metazoa > Chordata > Actinopteri > Cyprinodontiformes > Goodeidae > Crenichthys > Crenichthys baileyi. The sequence continues at coordinate 455,537 of JAHHUM010000933.1, forward strand.
AGTGGAGGAAACTGGGTAAAAGGTTAGTATGATGGAAGTGAAAGGATGGAGTATCCTCCTCTGGATTGTAAATACCAGCTGCTATTATTGAATCCCTCGTGACATCAGCGTATCGCACGTGCTGTGTATGAGCCGTGCACAAGCTGTGCGCGACCTAAACACAAGCGCAACCTTTCACCCACTTTGCTGCTCAGCAGAGAGCTGTGACGTGAAATTAAGACGCTGAAAAGAGCCAGAAGACCCGACCCATAATAAAGAATCTTCACTTTGGAAGGAAAGAACATGAATACATGCACAAATCATGCTGCAGATTTGCATGGCTTCATTGTTCGAGACTGTGATAGCAATACCTTATATCTCTCCAACAGTGACTAGTCATATAAAATAAAGCTGTTTTATAACCTGTGAAGTGAAAATTACAAACACCTTTATTTGATAAATGAAACTATAAAGTTTAATAAAAAGCAAAGCTGGATGATTATGTCCTACTGCCTGCAGATGACAACATCTAATGTCAACCAAATTTAATATCTGAACAGTTAATTTTATTATTAAGTTCACTATTCTACTTTATTTTCTTTGATGCCTTCTTTATAATTCACACACATACATAAAACTATAGTAAAAAAACAAACAAACTTTAATGTGTAATAAGATTACAACTTTCCTAAAACTGAGGACAAAAAACGATTACAACAGATTTGTCCATAATGAATCAAATAGCCAAGATGGGAATAAAAGCCAGCTGTTTTTAAGCTGGAAGGATCTCCATCTTCCATATAAACATAACTGACTCAAATAAAAACAAAATTTGCGGGGAAGGGGCTTAAAGTTTCATGCAGCAGTCTGAGCATCTACTTAAACTTTACTACCTCACACATTATTTACCGTGCTGGCAGTGTTGTGGGCTAAAGGTGTCTAAAAGACAGTCAGAAGATGCTGGGTCCTGTGTTTAAAGAGGTTTAAATTACAGATACAGCTGGAAAACTCAAAAATCGCATCTTTTTACAATCACTAAACCTTAATTTCTACCAGAAAATGCTACTGTGTTACTGCTGATTCATGTGGCTACGTAAATATGAGAGAGCAAGACATTGAGTAGATACCAGAAAGACTAAGCAGGTACAGCCAATTTGATCTGTTTTATTCTACTTAGCCTTTAACCTGTCTGCATCAATGCAGCGTGTCATGGAGACCTCCCTGCGGCTCGGCTGAGGTTCTCAGGAAGCCCAGTTTGCTTTAATAGTGACCTTTAGCTTGTCTGCATTGTTGGTCTCTCATCTTCCTCTTCACAACACTCCCCAGATTTTTCTGTAGGGTTTAGGTCAGGGTGGTTTGCTGGCCAATAAAGCACAGTGATGTCATGGTCATAAAAGCAGGTATTTCTACTTTCGGCAGTGTGGGCAGGTGCCAGGTCCTACATGGAAAGGAAATCCATATCTCCATAAAGCTTGTGAGCAGAGGGGAGCAATGGTGTGCTCTAAAATCTTATGACAGACAGGTATGCTGACTTCAGACTTGATAATACATACATATACACACACACACACATATATATATATATATACATATATACATACGTA
>JAHHUM010000934.1:0-151357 GCA_036173005.1 Crenichthys baileyi
ATACCTTACAATCCCCCAAGATAATTTGGGGGGTTGCCGAGGAGAGAGATGTCTTCTTTTCCCCACTTGACCTGTTCCACCCGTGACACAATCTCTAAAAAGAGAATGGATGAATGGATGGATGGCCACAAGAAAATTAACAGTACAGCCTGCAGGAAAGTCAGGGTTCTATATAAAACAGTCAGCTGGGGATGTTTGGGTAATTTATGGTAATGTCTCTTGGTCACCTGCATTATACATTTATTTGTTGTTGTTTTTTTTGCAAATATCCAATTTGGAGAAAACTCCATGGCAAACAGATCTTGCTAAAGGAATTACACATCCCATCTGACTTGGGGACACTTATGGATGCTACAGGAACAGGATATTGACAGTTGGGAGATGCACATTGGAAATTCCCTTATGGGTCTTTTACCAACATGACCCAGCTGTGCAAAAGCTGAAGCACATGGAATAGAATAGATCGAAAACCTCAGATTGTCAAAACTCAGATTGTCGGATGTGATGAATTTACAGTCTTTTACTTTACCAGACAGTAACTAGTTAACTTAATTCAGCTGTTAATTTTATTCTATTTCACTTACTTTTACTTTCATTTATGTTCAGCAAGAGTAAGTTCAGCATGCTTTACAGAGGCAGTTCAACTATAGTCCACAATCTAGTTAAGTCTCCAATAACTCATTAGATAGATACCCCTCTGTTTCTATATATTGTTGCTATTTTTTGCAGCAAAAATAGTGGAACAAGATGAGGTTACTTTAAAAGAAAAAAAGATCATATTTGTATATTAACTGAAATGCACTAAATCTAAGTGCAGTGTTTGGAAATAAACCTCCTGCTCTTCCCAGATTATTTTGCAATCAGTAGATGATTGGTGGTTTTCATTAAAAGGCTGTCTGCAGTATGTTCTCTATTAGTAACTGACCAGAACCAGTGTGTGAGATATGTGTATAGAAGTGTGTGTGGTTTGACCCAGTCTGTCCATCTATCCAACCCACCACATGTTTCACATCACTGGGCCGAGAGAGACAAAGCACTGAGACAGCCAGACATATGGGTGTGGCAAACACAAGGGCTGCTCAAGCACAGTGAAAAAACCCGATTATCATTGATGTAAAGAGTAGGGGTGTAATAGTGCATTAAAGTCACAACTGAAGTCACTGTTCAGTATGTGCTTAGTACAGTTATGGGAAGATAAAAACAAATTTTTTTCCCCTTACATCCAACACTAAAAAGTTTGGAACTCAATACATTCTTTACTAAGTAAAACCTAAGCTACACTCATCTCGGTTTGTCCTGATCCATCATTATCCTGATTCAATTCAACAGAGGGATTAATTAAGTTGGAGGTACAGCTAGCTAAACACCTTATTGCTGTTATTTTTATACCCCTTTGTTATACAATGGCATTTCCTTTTTTTTAATTAATTTTTACACTGATATCAACCATTATAGCAACAGGTTTGAGTGAGCAGTAAGAAGAGGGTGCAGTCTGGAAGGAGTGCATGGAGGCATGTAATAGAGTATTGTTGTTACAGAGGAGATGGAAGGTATAGGGAAAGTTTGGTACATGATTTACTTCCTTAAATGAGCAACTAGAAGAAGACATGACGCTGTAGGCGTAAAAAAATACTGTTTCAATGTCTGTAAAACACACAAAAAAAAACTTTTTGCAGAATGAACCATTAAAATTTATAATAGCCAATACAAAAGTGTGCATGTCGAGCTACGGTAAACCTCGTGAGTGTATGAAAGAGAGATTTCTGACAAATGAAGTAATTGTGTCTCCGCATCCAGTACGAAAACCAGAGCACTCATCCTTAGCAAGGGTAGGAGCAGGATCCACTAATTTAACAGACCTTACAGCTCAATATCCTTAAGAGCCTGAGGCACATTTGCTTTGGACTCATCCTCTACCTTTGACAGTCTAATAAGGCAAGGGGGATAAAAAATTGGGTCTAGAATAGAACTGGATTGACTCAGATCCTGCAACACCACTACTCTTTGAGCCCATCTTATTTTGTCCTATTTGCTAAATACTTTCATTAGTGTTGTATTAATCATTAAGAGGTTAGTTAGATTAGGATATAAAACACACAAAAACCCTAGTTTGCAACATAGCTCAGACTGTTGCAAGGCATAGGCGCTCCAAGCATTCAGCATGCAGAGGTGAGGGAATAGTTTTTAGTCCACACAGACAGCTGCATAGCGCATCATAAAATTAAGCAATGTTATTATTGGGTTATTGGTGAGAAATTTATATAGCATTTCCAAAAATTTTGTATCAGTGGAGCATATGAGAAATATATATGCATCTTAGAGTTATGGGGTTCGTACTATGGTTTAAAATAGAAAAAGGAAATCTGTTACATCCTGGGTTTGGTCGTGATTAAATTGCATATTCTCAAGTATAAGATGCCTAAAAGAAAAACTATGGTGTTATTTATGTACAGCACCGTATCTTCTGACATAATTTAAATAAAATGAAGATATACAATAGTTTGATGGTTGAGAGGCAACGAGTGCTGTGAATTTCAGTTAACATAGCTGTAGACATTAACATGGGAAGTGGGGGACACCCTGGGCTGAACACCCCCTGCCAAACGTTGGCGGGGCTGAAAAATTATGCCTTCAGGCTTGGTTGTCTCTGAAGAACACTGAAAAAGTAGGCAAGTATCCGGAAGCCAGAAGGACTCCAGCTTCTGTGATTGCAAAGAACCCAGGTCTTTGAGGATTTTGTCAGCTGAGCCAGCTGAGATGGTTTGGGCATTTCATGATATATATACATATACACATATACACATATATATACACGTGTGTGTGTGTGTGTGTGTGTATATATGCCTTGGGAAGCCCAAGACAGTTAATTCATATATGGTGATCAGTATACATTTCTATGTAATCTTGATGTCTTGTAAAATGAAATTTGCCCCACTGTATAAAACATCAACAGAATGTATGTGTTTGTCATGCCTGCTTTCTGTCCTCTTCCTTCAGATCTCCACCCTGGGGCGTCAGGGACGGACTCTGCACTCCACTGTGCCAGAAGCTGCTGAGAAGGAAGCTTCCTCTCTGTTTGTCCAAGAGGTAAAACCAATACATGCATGGATGCTAGCCTGCTTTGACCATTTTTTATCCCTCCATGCTTTTCAAAGGCTAGGCTTTGACTGAAGCCCCCCAATGTCTTTTGGATTGCTGTGCTGCCAGGTTTGCTATACATTTAGACAAATACAATTTGCTTTGCTTCTGTCTTGTTAAAGTACCTGGATTTCATTACCCTCAGACCAGACAGATACTGCACCTCTGAAACCAGACATTTAACTCATAATAAATTTACTTTGATTTGCTTGTGCAGGTAAAATTGGTTTAATTTCAAAGAGGATTGTTGAGAAATACAAATGCTGATCATCCATTTGACGTTGAGTAGAGAGAAAACTCTCTGGAATGTGACTGTTGGCCTTTATATGAACTTTTATTTGTGTTCTCCACCCTCAAATTTCCTGACAGTAAGTGTTCAGTGGATTGTCCAGAGGTGGAGTCCATGCTTTATTGGTACTTGACCACATGTTGCTGCAGAAAAACATGTGTTCAGTACAGTTGGGATGGAACTCAATATAAAGCACAGTACATGATAGTCCCCCATTGCTATAGCAAGGTATTACATCATAACTCCATCTGGGACAGCTGGGGTTACTTATACAGATGGATGTTTTTTTTCCCTGAATTTATTTTCCCACTTTTGGTGACCTTTTGTCTTGGACATCATGTGTGTTTTTTTTTTTTTGGAAACTCACAGAGCTAAAGAACTCACAGTGAGATAAGGGATACTACAATTAGTTTCTGTACAATGCTCTAAAAATTAATTGCCCCCTAAAGATGTACTAAGTTTTAGCTATTTTGTTACACTTGAATGTTTTAATTTTAATATCAGACAAGGATAACTTGAGTAATGCAGAATGCAGTTTTCAAGTGATGATTTCATCTAAGAGAAAAAGCTACCAAACCAACCTGGACCCATCTGAAAAAGTAATAGTCCTATAAAACGAATGCATACAAAAGGTGCCACCTTTTTTGCAATTTGCAATCAGAACTGCTGACAGTGAGATTTTTAAGGAGTTTTGAGCATTAGCGACCAATTTAAGCATATGCCACAACTTTTTAGTCAGATTTAAGTCCGGACTTTGTATAGGCCACTTAAAAAGTGTGTATATTAGCTAAAAACATTGTTTCAGATACAAAAGAAGAACTTTACACATCTAAGCCTATATTATAACAATAATATCTTTAGTCTGAAAGTATTTGAAGGTCCCTGACTTCCCTGCTGTATTTGGACAAAGGAGTGGATTCTCCTATACAAGTTAGAACAGATGCCTGCATCATTTAACTTAATTTTATTAAACACAACAATGACTTTTTTGCCATAACTAAAACCATCTTAACTTGATTTGCTCTCCTCTCATGGCAGCTCATCTTGTTTGTCCTTTCTCTCTCTGCAGTGCATTAAAACATACAAGTCTGACTGGCATGTGGTCAACTACAAGTATGAAGAGTATTCTGGAGACTTTCGGCAGCTTCCACAGTGAGTGTGTGTAATTCAGATGTGCTAACCAAGGCTTCTAGGCTTTGACTGAAAACATAATGTGTAGCTAAGTGGTTGCTTAGCATTTGAAGCTTTAAATATACAGGCAGAAATTAGGAAACAGGAAGTATTTGCAGCAGACTGGTCATTATAGGGTTTGCACAGATTTCAGGAAGGTCAGATTAAAGAAACATTTAGTAATTTTGTATTAGGCTTTGTTTTTTTTACTCTAGACTTGAAATGTTAGTATGTCTTGGCCACTGCCAGTTATATTTTAAATGTGTTTTTGTTTTGTAATTGTCACAAATTTAAATGTTATTAATGAAACTGTAGGATCTATAAATACGTGTACTCCTTAACTAATGTTCCCTCGAAGGCATTTAGGAAATCTTATTGTGCTTAGTGACCCTTGTTTTCCTTCACTGTGACTTATGTAGACCGATCTCTAGAAACAAGGATACTTGCCACTGAGGTGCTACAACAACAATAGAGGACTTCCTGTGTTTTTCATTTCTGAAACAGAGAACTATTTTGGGAGCAATGTTGACTAATACCAGTTAACAAAAGGAAAATTCCACAATGCATTGTGTGTCCTTGGCCAAGCCACTTTCCTTTAGCACAGGAATGAACTATGCAGATGTTCCCATGTTTAAATAATCAAAGGGCCCATGCTAGACAAACCCTGGCCTTGGTTTGGACACTGTTTAGAGAAATAGCTCCACAGAGAAAGTTGGGTTTTGTAAAGGTCAAGGGTCAAAAGGTGTGTGGTTTGACCTGAACACTCAGAAACAGCTGGAAGGTAGAATAATTAATAATACTTATTAGCACTGTTTGTATGCTTTTTGGGTTGCAGAACACACTTTATATACAGTCCGTTAGAAAGTACTTATACCCCTTGAACTTTCCACATTTTGTCATGTTACAGCCACAATGCTTTAAGTGTGGTGGGCATTTGTATTCTGCCTCCTTAAATCAATACTTTGAAGTCTTTTGGGGTATGTCACTGCAAGTTTTTCACATCTAATGACAAAGAGTTTACCCCTGTCCTTTTTGCACAGTTGCTTAAGTTCAGTCAAACTGGATGGAGAGCGGCTGTGAACATCGATTTTCAAGTCTAGTCGCAGCTTCCTAGTTGTATTGAGGTCTGGACATTGGCTAGTATGCTTGGCTCCATTGACATTCCTCTCAACTCTAACCAGCTTTCCTGTCCCTGTTGACAAAAAGCATCCCCTACAGCATGATGCTGCCACCATTATGGGCTATACTGAGATTAAATTACAGACAGGTGGGATTTTTGTTTTTAGATAACTTTTGAACACAGCCCTTTGAACTGGGTTTTATTTGGGGGTATCAGAGTAATACAAATTCACTTTTTTCAGAATTTTACTTTTAAAAAAATCCTTTCACCTTACAATTATGTAGTACTTTGTGTTGGTCCATTGCATGAAATTGCAATAAAGTACATGAAAAGATATGATGATGATTTTGTGGTGTGAATACATTTTCATGGCATTGCATATTGCTGTGATGTCAATAATTCAGTAATAGTTCCTAGTTGCACTAATTAACCTGAAATTAGGGAGGTAAAATCCTACTCTTTGAATTTTTGTGTAATGATTCAACGTCACTATTGAATTTATTTACTATTGCCTTTATACAAGGCAGTTGAAGGTAGGGTAGGAGATCCTCCATAAACCTGATATGTCATTAGTTAGTTTACGGGTTAATACATAGCAGTTGTTCCTATGTTTGTCTGAGTGTCTACAGAGCTGTTAAAACTGTTACCCCTTTTCCAAATTCCTTCTGTTTTAACTTTTTGTCACACTTAAATATTTCACATCATCAAATTTATTTTAATATCGGATAAAGAAAACCTTAATGAAGACAAAAAGCTGTTTTTTTGCCTTGATATTTTTTAATTAATGGAAAAAGCCAACCAAACCAACCTGGCTCTGTGTGAAGAAGCATCTGCCCCCTCAACCTCCTCACTAGTTGGCTCACCTTTGGCCACAACAACTGTCATCAAACATTTGTGATAACTGGCAGTTCATCTTTTACAGCACTGTGGAGGAATTTTGGTCAATTCCACATTGGGGGGTTTTCCATCATAAACAGCCTGTTTAATGTCAGGCCACTGCATCTTAATTAGGTTTAGGTCTATACATTGACTAGGACACTCATTTCAAAACATTAATTTCATTTTTTTTATAGCTATTTAGAATTGAACTTAATGGTTAGCTTTGGATCATTGTCCTGCTGCATAACCTAAGTGTGCTTGAGCCATCACAAATGGATGACTGGAATTTCTCAAGGATTCTTTGCTAGAGAGCTGAAATAATGGATTCAATCAATTGCAGTCAGACAATCATGTCCTTAACCAAATTACTCAAGTGTAAAAAGGTGTTCCAAATTTGACTTTTGAATAGCTCGCTGCCCAGGCAAAGGGCCCTGCTTGAGCCATGTTTTTAAATGTTTACAGGCCTCTGAAATCCAAAGCAAACTTTTTCAATGATTTTAATGACCTTCTGTGTGTATGTGTTGATTACGACTGTTTAATCATTGTGGGAGACTTCAACATCCATGTTCCAAGGTCTTTGTAACTGATTTTGCCCTATCTGACCACTTTTCTGTTGTCTTTGAAAGCATAGTTTCTAATTGACAAAGAGAAAGTTTAAGAAAAAGCTATTTTAAGGACAGTGCAACTGAAACCTTTAACCAGGTTTACTCTTCTATTTCCACTTTGTCCTGTAACTCAGTAATGAGCTGGTAGATAACTTCCATTCTAAAATTTCAGACATAATTGATTCCATTGCTCCCATTAAGGTGAAGGTTGTCTCTGGTAAGAAGAAATCTCCACCTGTGAGAATTGAATAAAGGGAGTGTCCAAAAACCTAACTAAGATGGCGAAAGACTGGGCTCAAGGTTCACAATGACATCTATAAAGAGATACTTTACAGATATAACTTACAACTGAAAAATACAAAGGAATCTTTCTTTTCTGAAATGTTTAACAAAAGCATTAATAGTGCTCGTGCGTTGTTTGCTATAGTCGACAGGTTAACAAGCCCTCTTGTGTCTGTAGCATCTGAACTCCGCTCTAAAAAGGCCTGCAAGGTATTTGCTAACTTCTTACTGAGATAATTCGGAAGATTAGAGGAGTAGTCTGTACATCAATATAATGTCCAGCACCAATGCTGTGTCCAACCAAATCAAAATTTGACAAAATGACACAATTCTACCAAATCAACTTCAAAAACAAACAAAAAATGAAATTGTGCATCAACTAAGCTGCTCCTCCTGCTGTCTTGATATTTTACCCACAGCTTTCTTTGAGAAAGTTTTGCCTGTCACAGCGTCTGATTTGATTCAAATAATAAACTCCTCCCTATTGTCAGGTATTTCCCCGTAGAACTTAAAAACAGCAACTATCAAACCACCGTTGAAAAAGAATAATCTGGACAAGTTGCTATTGCAAAATAACACGCCGATCTCAAATCTCATGTTCATCAGTAAGGTCATTGAAGAAGATGTGTTTCAACTGTTAAATACCTTCCTAACCAGCCGCTTTGACGTCTTCCAGTCAGGCTTGCGTGCTCACCACAGTACCACAGACTGCCCTTGTCAAGGTGTTCACTGACATCCGCATAAATGCATACTGTGCTAATTTACCAGTGACATTACAATGTCACTAGGTGACTATGAACCTATTCAAGCGTTGGCTAGATGCATAGAACAAATCAATGCGTGGATGTGCCATAATTTTCTTCAGTTGAATAAAACAAGACTGACATCATTATTTTTGGGCCAAAGAAGGAGCAATACAGCTTCAGTTACTACAGCTAGAAACCACTGATCAGGCCCAAAACCTCAGAGGCACATAAAGAAAGTCACTAAATCAGCCTTCTATCACCTGAAGAACATTTCCAGGATTAAAGGACTAATGTCCCAGCAGGATCTCAAAAAACTCATCCATGCATTTATCTTTCGTCAGATTGATTACTGCAACACTGTCCTCACAGGTCGGTCTAACAAGTCGACCAGACAGCTGCAGCTGATCCAGAACGCTGCTGCCAGTGTCTTCAGTAAAACTAAGAAAGTAGAGCACATCACCCCAGTTCTAAAGTCCTGCCACTGGCTCCCTGAATCTCAGAGAATATACTTTTAAATGTTTCTGTAAGTTTATAAGTCACTGAATGGCTTAGCACCAAAATACATTAAAGATTTATTGCTGTTGTATCAACCTTCCAGACCACTCAGGTCTTCTGGTTCAAGTCTACTCTGCATCCCCAGAATCAGAACCAAACACGGAGAAGCAGCATGTGATTAAAAATCTGTGGTTGTGCTGGGCTCTCCTAGAAGAAGATAGGAGGAAGGTACAGAGCACCAGGAAGTCTCTGACTCTCTTTTAAAATGAATATTCCCCTATTATTGAGATGCACAATTAATAAATTAACACAAAAGCATACATTAACACAAAATATAACCAAAGGCCTAAAAAGCAAAAATCAAAAATTACAATAGGGTTAAGATGTTTAAAGGGTCCTGGTAATTAAATTAAACATTTAAAATTATAACAAAGTTTTCTACTGGGTTATTTGGTAATTTCCACCTTAGAACTGAGCGAGGTGGACCTCGCTGAGTGCAGTGAGAAGCAGTCAACTGCAGAAGACCCCTCCCGACTGACCGTGGCTGAGCTGGGCTCTCCTAACAATAGTTAGGGGGAAGGTTACAGAGCACCAAGAAGACTACGACTCTTGGTCCAGAGGTGGACCAAGTTTTAAAGGAATATTCCCCCATTACCCAGACGCGTAATGGGACAGAAGGCTTCTAGGAATTACTTCCTCCTCAGGGAGAAACATTTGATTTTATGGTGAAAAAAAATAAAAAATAAGGACCAGAAATTCCAGAGCGCATCAACAAATGGGTTAAAGATGTAAATTTTCCTGGTTCGTTTAGTCTTACTATTTTACAAAAAAGTTGAGGTCATTAACTTCAATCTGCAGTCCTTTTGTTTACTTACCTTTATCATGTCACTGCTATGTTCTTTTTTATAATGTTATTTGTCATCATTTAAAGGAATTTGAATTATCTTGTTGCTGAAATGTGCTTTACAAATAAACTTGCCTTGCCTTGCCTTAAACCAGCAAAGTGCCCCTTGACCTTGTCTCATCAGTCCACGGAGTATTTTCACAAACGTCTTGGAGATCAGAAGCATGTTTTTTGGTGAATATGAGATGAGAAGAGGTTTTCACCCTGTAACTCTCCTATGGATGCCCAGTCTCTTATTAGTAAATCATTAACGCTGACCTACTGAGCCAAGGGAGGCCTGCAGTGCCTTTAGATGTTGTTCTGGGTTGTTTTGAGACCACCTGGATGAGTCGTTGATGTGCTCCTGGAGTAGTTTTAATAGGTCATCCCATTCAGGGAGGTTTCCCCACTGTTCCGTGTGGATAAAGGTTCTCCCTGACGTTCATTGGAAACCTTGGAAATGGCTTTGTTACCCTTTCCAGACTGAAAGATGACTTTCTGGTCAGACAGGTTCTATTTAAGTAATTTCTTGGTTTTGCAGGCCAGGCAGTAATCAGATCTGGGTGTGGCTGATGAAATTTAACATACCTTTTTTTAATGATGCGGATAACCACAGTGAATTCTTGATATAACAACGTGGGAGCAATTACTTTTTCAGAAAGGCCCTGTTGGTATAGATTGCTTTTTACCCTTAATGAATGAGATCAGAATTTATAAACTGCGTTTTGTATGTACTTAGGTCATCGTTGCCTCTCATTAATATTTGTCTGATGATCTGAAAGATTTAAGTGTGATTTAAAAAAAAGTAAAAATAAAGACTTTTGCTGGGAGGCAAATATTCCCAAACAGCACTGAATAAACAAAATAAGCCTCTTGTTTGCAGCTTTATTGCAAACATGTTGAATCATTATCGACATGTTGTGATCATGTAAGCACCATCTGTGTAGTCATTACTCAGGAGTAGCGGCCTGCAGGTACCCAGTGACAGTCAGGCCATTTAAAGCTCACTCAAAATATTCGATCTTACATCCTAAAGCCCAGCTCTGACCCTTAACCCCTTACACTACACATCTTGCTGTTCTTAAATATAGGTCAGGTTTCTGGAGTGAATGAGTGGTAGTTGTGGTGTCGACGGATTCTCCCATTTGAGATTTGGATCTGTACATGATTGATCAGTATTTAAAAGTTTATAATTAATAGTTAAAATTCAAGGGATTCATTTGACACACTTGGAAAAAAAGGTGAAAACCTCCACTGTCAGTTAATGCAAATGGTAAGATTGTATGACAGCAAAAATCTTCATTTAACTTTTTTTTTAAAGAATTTTTTTTGGCACTAGAGGCCTTTATTTTAGAAAGCTGGTAGACAGGAAGGAGGGGCAAAGAGAGGGGGAGACATTCAGCAAAGGTCGCTGGGTCCGGGACTCGAACCCGGGGCGGCCGCTTTTGAGGACTATAGCCTCTATATGTGGTCGCACGCTAAACCCCTACACCACCAGCACTGCACCCATCCTCATTTAACTTTTAACCTGCTGGTGGACATTCAGTCACATGGTCTAAGGTCACCCTGAGTGATGTATGCTGCAGATAAACTAAAGTTGAAACTGTACTTTGTGGGGCATGTCTAAAAGAACGTAACCTTTCTCTTTCAGTAAGGCGTTGAGATCTGAGAAACTAGCTGCCCACGTGTTTGAAGTGGACAAAGACGTGGAAAAAGACGAGGTAAAGTTACTGTTTCCGAACATCTCTCCTCTCCCAGTAGGAAATCATGTTGATCCACTTCATTTTTAAAAGATCTAATAAGTATAGAGTAGTATTGCTTGCCCAAAGCAAACATTTGCTTAGGACAATTTTTTAACACTGATTAAGGTTTGATCAAATCTTATCTTAAATCTGTTATTCAGTGTTTCTTTTATCTCCTCCAGGACGCAGCATCTCTTGGATCTCAAAAGGGAGGAGTGTCTAAGCATGGCTGGCTCTACAAAGGCAACATGAACAGTGCAATTAGTGTTACTATGAGGGTGGGTATTCTAAAGAGATTGTTCCCTTTAAATTAAAATATCTGTTTGGTATCCATCCTTATAGTCATCTTAGTCTTACCCTCTAAAGCTTGTGGAACTCGTCTTTACATAATGGGCTTTTTATGTGGGACCCAAGAACAATCGGATACCCTATTGAGGTCTGATCTGGGTATCCAGAAAAAGTTCTAAAAAAGCAGCACATCTAGGACCACATATTAGTATTTACATGAAAATTAAGAACAAAAATGTTTAGCAAGATCTGTCTAATTGCTTTTATTTAATACAAAAAAGCAACTATTACATTGCTGAAGCTAATTTATTAATGTTATGTCAGGCATTTATTCATTTGTAATATAGTTTTGGTACACATACAAGGAGCGATTTGTTTGTTTGAAATCAGAATGAATTGTTTCCTGTACTCATGACAGTAATACACAAATAATTTATTTCAGTTAAAGATAGTTTGAAATATCAAACAGTGAAATTAATTTATAGACTATCAAGCTTAAGCAGTCGGGCGTCGTAGAAAAGGTAGATATACACGGTGGTGGGAGACTTAAGGAAAATATGGATTAAACATCTGCTGAATGTATTATTGCTTCTTGTTGTTCTGCTGCTTATAGAGTAACTCTGAGTCTAACAAGCTGATATATGCTGGTTAATTACCCAGCCTATGGACTGAGATGTGATGTGGCGCTATATAGAAAATCATATGTAAACTTGGGGATCATTAAGACTTTTTTGGGGGCAAAGGGAGAGGGGCCTTTGTATTCTGTTTGTCCAGCAGTGGTTTTGACCTTGAAACTGTCCCATGGATGCCATTTTGTCCAGTCAGTTTCTCATTGTTGAATCATGAACTCTGACCTTAACTGAGGCAAGTGAGGACTGAAATGTTTTAGGTGTTTCTGGGTTCCGTTTTGACCTCCTGGATGAGTCGTTGATGAGGTCTTGGAGTAATTTTGGTTTTCACTACTGTTTTATATTTTCTCTATTTAAAAAGCTCTCAGCCATTCCAGACCGATAGATATCAGTGATGGATATCAGACATTCCTACCCGGTGCATTATTTATTCTGCCTACTGCCAGAAGAAAAAGCTATTTAATAATTAATCCTTTCAATTTTTGCCATATTTGAGTTTACCAAACAGAGTAATTCTATAAACATGATTTGAGAAACTCAAAAACATTCATTCCCTGAGTGTGCTTTTGCATTTTAAGGCAAAATATTTTTAAATTTTTTCCTTGCACATATGGAAATCAGATTAGGCCTTGCTATGGATAACCCATGTTTTCACTCTACCCATGGAGCTTTCCCATGCCCTGTTTCCACTTTATTTTTAGAATAGGACTGATAAAGAGCACTGGGGTTGTTAACATTCTTTATTTTAACCCCCTAGTCCTTCAAGAGAAGATACTTCCATCTGGCTCAGCTAGGTGATGGATCCTACAACCTCAACTTCTATAAAGATGAAAACACCTCCAAGGAACCCAAAGGAACTATCTTCCTTGACTCGTGCATGGGGGTTGTTCAGGTAAAGTTGCTTGCACAACCGTTTTTAAGGTTTGCAGGAAGGATTCTTTGAAAGTTAAATTGGAGAGTAAATCCCAATAAAGTTTACGATTATATTCTTTCAGAATAGCAAAGTGCGTCGATTTGCCTTTGAGCTGAAGATGCAGGATAAGAGCACATTCCTGCTGGCTGCTGACAGCGAAGCAGAAATGGAGGAGTGGATCAGCACCCTCAACAAGATTCTCCACAGCAGCTTTGAACAGGCGATGCAGGAGAAAAGGAATGGAGACCTGAATGATGGTATTTTCCTAATCAGCTCAATTATTTTTGTATATTTTTACCTGTTTCACACTGTTTGTGCTGCATTTGTTTACTATTGCTTCTGTGTCTTTTAAAGCTTTTTGCACATGTGATTTAAAAACACCCTTAGGAATAATAATACCAAAGATGTTCCCCTTTGAAAATCATTTATGCATGACAAGCAACTTCCTAACATAAAATTTTCTGTCTTTTGGTGTTCCTCGAAAGGCAAAAACCAAAACTTCATTATGTTTCTCCTTTAACAACCACAGCTAAAAAAGCTCATTTTGATTTCTTTAACAGATGAGGACCATGGAAAAGCAGAGATTTCATCAGGAAGCTTTCCAGACAACTTTCAGGTAAACTGCTTATCTAGCCAAGATGCATCCTCAGTCATGCCACCCAACAAATCAAATCTGTTACTATTTGTGAGTCGAAATGTGTCGGATGTGCAGAAGAACTCCTAAACGAACTGGAGCTACGAGCTGGTATTTAAATGGCTGTGAGTCCTGCAACCACATTTTCCGCTTGGTGGTAACGCTGCACACATCTGGATAAGTGGGTTTTGTTCTCTAAGTGGAATACATTTGCTCAGTAGGACTGCACAGTGGAACGTGGCAGTCTGAAAACAAGCAATTACCAGTAGGACCTATTCTGCGAGTTACATTTTTTTAAACATTTGTTTTGTAAAAGCAGCAAATGACAATGCCCCAAATTAGATTTATTATTGCCTCTGGACCTGCCGTTACCTTTTGTAGTAGCATTTCAGTATATGGTTTTGGTTTTTTAAGCAATACCTTGCAAAAGTATTCACAGCTCTTAAACCTTTGCACATTTTGTCACATTCCAGCAACCAGCAACTATGTATTTTGTTGGGATTTTGTGTGTTAGACCAACACATTATTGTAAATAATTTAAAAATAGATGGAAAATGATAGATTTGACAAACTTTGTTTGGCACGTCACAAATGAGGCCTTTATTGAAGGGTGGCAAAAGTAACAACAGATCACGTCCCATTTGCAACGTTTGCAAAAAGCCATTTAGGGAACACAGCATGTGGTAGAAGGTCCAGTGTGAGCAAATCTAAACGATTTGACCTACATCGCAGAAAACAAACATCCATAAATATCCACCCTGAACATGCCTTTCCCACATGAAAAACAGTGGTGGCAGCATCATGCTGTGTGCATACTTTGCTACGAAAGGGAAAGGGAAGCTGGTCAGAGTTAATGAAACATGAATGGAGGCAAATACAATGACGTAACATGACGTAAAACTGAGACAGAGGTAAATACATATGTATGCCACACTATTCAGATTTGTATTTGTAAAAGAAAAAGACTTGCAGCTGGTTGCTGCAGGATGGCACTGTTGCCTTGCAGCAAGAAGGTCCTAGACCATTTCTGCATATAGTTTTTATGTTCTCCCTGTACCTATGTAGGTTCTCTCTGGGTACTCCGGTCTTCTCCCACAGTCCAAAGACATGGCTGTTGGGTTAATTGGTTATTCAGAATTTCTATTGGGAGTGAGTGCAAGCATGATTATTTGTCCTGTTTATCTCTCATTGTCCTATGATGGACTGGTGACCTATCCAGGGTGTACCCTGCATCTCGCCCTGAGATTTGACTCAGGAGGTTTGAATACAAATGCACATAAAGGTCACTGTAACTGTAGTTTTTACAGCTCTCAACAGATAGCTGTAACCTATGCAGGTACCTGATATTTACTCCAATAATCTGTGCAAATCACTTTTATAAAACATCTTATAATCATTTGATTTCTACCAGACTGCCAGAGATATTGAATCCAAAATGAGAAGTGAAGCTCGTCTGAAGCTGTTTACTCTGGATCCAGACACTCAAGTGAGGATGTTCTCTTAACTCCACTGTCATAAATGTTTATTTCGACAAGATTTAAGCCTTTAACAATGACTACTGTTTGTCACAGAAACTGGACTTTTCTGGCATCGAACCAGACGTGCGTCCGTTTGAAGAAAAGTTCGGAAAGAGAGTCCTGGTCAGCTGTCACAACCTGTCATTCAACCTGCAGGGTTGCATCACAGAAAATGAAGAGGGGCCAACGACTAACGTATGCTTGAGTTTTTTAGATGCATATGTTCTTGAACAGAAATGAGAGTCTAAAATCATGCTTCAGTGTAATCCAGGGAAATATCCTTACTCAAATGCCAGAGAGCTTTAAAGCATTCAGATGGTCCATTTGGATGGTTGATTTTAAAAGCTGATATTGCTGGCTCAGTATCCTGACTCCCAGCCAGGGCTTCACATGAAGCATTAGCACTAAATGAGGTTTCCTGACGTCACTTTCAAGCTTCCTTTATCAGTGAAAGGAGAACTCCTTCTGACACAAGATACCTAGCTGGGAAAACTCAGCTGTTAAAGCAGAGCTGCACATCCCTGGACAAATAGCCTGGTGTAATGGGAATGGATAGTGGATAGAGAAAACAAGAAGATCAATTTGGGCCTGGTTAAAACTGAGAAGTGAATGTAGGAGAATGTACCTCTGTTGCTTTCTTTTTTCCCCAATCTTTCACTGCTTCTGTCTTGGACTTTATCAATCTAACTTCCATCACAAGACATTTTATTTTCTCTCCTTTCTGTTTTTTTTTCTTAAAGGTTGAACCTTTCTATGTGGTTCTGTCCCTGTTTGATGTCCAGAACAGTAGAAAGATCTCAGCCGACTTCCATGTGGATCTCAACCACCCAATGGTTCGCCAAATGACATGGGGTCATGTTAGTGGGTCTAATTTGGAAATCATTGGTGATGATTTGCCGGAAGGCCTTGGGCTGGCTCCTTACTATCCCACACAAGGGGTCTTCTCAGTAACTTGCCCTCACCCAGAGATCTTCCTGGTTGCCAGAATTGAGAAGGTCCTTCAAGGAGGGATCACCCACTGCACTGAACCTTATATGAAGAGTTCAGACTCCACCAAAGTGAGCAAATTAGCAGAGATGTTTTCCTAATTTCATTAGTAGATTATAACATTGAACAAATGTGTTCTTGTTTAGGTGGCTCAAAAGGTGTTGAAGAACGCCAAGACAGCTTGCAGCAGACTGGGACAGTACAGGATGCCATTTGCCTGGGCTGCAAGGTGCAAAGTTGGCTTGTGATAGATTGAATTTAATGTACAGAGATGGACAGGAAATGAGGTGGTCTTTACTTGTTTTGTTGTTTGTGCACCTAGGTTACATTCATTAAAACTATATCATATATGTCTAATGGCTGATCAATAAAATTACTTTTATCCAAAGTACGTTTATTTATAAAAAGTAAACTTAGAAAATATAACATACATGTATATAAATATACATATATTTTACGAAAGATTTTTGAAAAAAATCACATTTAATAACACTGTCAACATCTGCTCGCTATTGATGAAAGCAACTACTAAAATTAAGATGTACATAATTATTATCTACAAGACAAATAATACTACTTCTCAGCTGCATGCTACTTGTTGATCGGAGCTATTTTCTATAAGAATGAAGCTGATCAAAACACCTTAAAAGTTATCAATTGTGTCAAAAGGAAGATTACTTTGAGAGCCTAATTATAAGTTATCCCAACCTGCAAATCCAGGTTCTTATTTTATGTCTCTGCAGGCCTGTCTTCAAGGATGCATCAGGAACTCTGGAGAAAATCGCTCGCTTCTCAGCTCTTTACAGGCAGGACAGCAGCAAGCTGTCAGACGAGGACATGTTCAAACTCCTCAGTGACTTCAGAAAGTATGTTGTGCTGTAATTTGTTGTTGTTGTTATTCTTCTCCTGTCAACCAAACTTGCTTCGATAAATTTGTAATGGGTCCTTCTTCTTCTGTTTTCCTACAGGCCAGAAAAAATGGCCAAACTCCCTGTGCTCTTGGGGAGCTTAGATGTTACCATTGATAGTGTTGCACCGGATGTACCCAGTAAATCCTCCTTATGTTTTCCAAACCTCTTCTAACCATCTATTTAAATGACTATACTTTGATCCTCACCCTGTAAGTGGTCTTTTTTGCTGCTTGCAGACTGTGTCACTTCCTCATACATCCCCGTGAGAAACTTTGAGAAAAATGGTCCAGGCAACGCTCTTCTGGAGGTGGAGGAGTTTGTGCCATGTATTGCTAAGTGCGCCCAACCATTCACTATATACAAAAACCATCTCTATGTCTACCCAAAACACCTCAAGTATGATGGGCAAAAATCTTTTGCAAAGGTTTGTATAGAAAAGGTAGTCATTGAATATAATGCAATAGTTACTGTACTTTGCCATTACAGCCAAAACCTTTAATGTGTTTATTGGCATTTAATACAATAGACAAACATAAATTAGTGGATAATTGTGAAGTGGAAGGAAAATAATCCCTGTTTTTCAATATTTTTTGCAAAAAGATAAACAGGAAAATGGAGTGAGCATTTGTACTCAGCCCTTTTTACTCTTATGCCACTAATAAAATCTAGTGCAACCTGTTGAAAAGCAGCCAAAAGGCCCATGATAACTCCGGAGCAATGGAGGGGCCACAGTGTGTGAAGGAGAAATAAAAACGCACTCCGCCCTAAACACCACACATCACAGTTTTGGGAGCATCATGATTTTCTTAGCAGGGACAGGGATGATGGGGAGAATTAATGGGAAGACAACATACTAAACAAACTGCTAGAGCTAAAGTGGAATGGTTCAGTTCAAAACATGTTCATGTCGTAGAATGGTCTAGTCAAAGCTCAGTCCTGAATTAAATTTAAAATTAGTGGCAAAACATAAAAAATGATTTTCACAGCTGCTCTCCATCCAAGCTGACTATGTTGAGTTATTTTGCAAAGAAGAGTGAGCAAAAGTAATGACTCGGGGGCTGAAAAACTTTAAAAGGCATGTATCATTTTCCTTCCACTTCGTATTTATGCCCTATCTTGTGTTGGTTTTTCCCCTGAAAATTCCAATAAAATACATTACGTCTATTAGCTTTTATGTTGTTCTGCATAGTCAGATATGCATCATTAACCATAGTTCCAAAGCATATAAGCTATCGCATTTGGAAAGAAGTTCCTTTATTTGGCAGGCATTCTCATGTAATCATCAGTCTGTGCTCCTGTTTAGCCTATGAGACTATTGGCAACAGCCTCAAGCTCATTTAGGCTAGCTGCAGAGCCGCAGAGAATTATCTTCCTGCCAAGCAGCAGCTTTTGATTAATACATTAAAGTTTTTTTTAAATAGGTCAGCTCATTATAGGAAACCAAACTACACAAGTCTTTAGTCATCCAATTAAATGTCCGCATATATTTAAAAAAAACAAAACTCTCAGAAATCTACCTTAAGTTTTATTCCTCTTTAACATTTGCCTTTTTCATCTCCTGATTTTAGTTTGTATTTTTGTGTTGTTTCCTCCCTCTTCCAGGCAAGGAATATTGCTGTCTGTGTTGAATTCAAGGACTCTGATGACGATGAAGCCCAGCCACTAAAGGTACTTTTACATAAAACAGTATGCTCTTTCATTATAGCTGTTACGGTGCTCTAGGCTGAAAAATCAACCAAATCAGGTGGGGCTCAAATCCCATGGCATGTGAATAAGGTGAGCTTGAGTTTTTTACTGAGTAAAAAGTAACTAAAAAGACAACAAAAAGTTTGTTTACTTTTTTCGCTTAAATATATGCTGTTGAAAGCCGCATTCTTCTGCAAATGTCAAACGCTGCTACAGCACATGTGAAGGAAAACCTAACACTGCACTCTGAAGACGCCATCCACTTGGTGAAACGTGGTGGTAGCAGCATCAAGCTGTGGGGATGCTTATATTCAACAGGAAGAGGGAGGCTAATCAGAGTTGATGGGAGGTTAGATGGAGCTACATACAGGACAATCCTTCATGGATTATAATGTTTGCAGATGACATTGTGATTTGTAGTGAGAGTAGGGAGCAGGTGAAAGAGAGCCCACAGAGGTAGAGGTTGCCTTAAGGTTAGTAATGGTTCACCTACAGGGGTTGGACAATGAAACTGAAACACCTGGTTTTAGACCATAATAATTTATTAGCATGGTGTAGGGCCTCCTTTTGCGGCCAATACAGCGTCAATTCGTCTTGGGAATGACATATACAAGTCCTGCACAGTGGTCAGAGGGATTTTAAGTCATTCTTCTTGCAGGATAGTGGCCAGGTCACCAAGTGATATTGGTGGAGGAAAACGTTTCCTGACTCGCTCCTCCAAAACACCCCAAAGTGGCTCAATAATATTTAGATCTGGTGACTTAGCAGGCCATGGGAGATGTTCAACTTCACTTTCATGTTCATCAAACCAATCTTTCACCAGTCTTGCTGTGCGTATTGGTGCATTGTCATCCTGATACACGGCACCGCCTTCAGGATACAATGTTTGAACCATTGGATGCACATGGTCCTCAAGAATGGTTCGGTAGTCCTTGGCAGTGACGCGCCCATCTAGCACAAGTATTGGGCCAAGGGAATGCCATGATATGGCAGCCCAAACCATATTATTGCCATCTTTGTTTTGATTTGCTACAGTGCATCTATGGCCGTCCCGGAGGACCTCTGTTCACTAAACAGGCATATGCAGCCGTCCTTCACCATCAGCAGAACCCTGAGTTCTATGACGAGGTATTTCTGCATGCGTTGTTCATTATCAGAGTTCATTTATGTAACAGCTTATTCAAAGTATCTTGAATCATCAGCTAAAATCCTCCTTTCATTTTCTTCAACCACTCTTAATCAGAGCAATTATGAATTTGTATATTTTGCCTATAGATAAAAATAGAGCTGCCGACTCAGCTGCATGAGAAACATCACCTTCTCTTCAACTTCTATCATGTCAGCTGTGAAAACAACAGCAAGAAGAAGGATGCAGTAGAGACTCCTGGTAGGCTGCTAAATATCTCTGGACATCTATTATATGTGTTCATTCTGCGTAAATTATGGGCATATAATGCTTAATATAAGGCTGGTGCACCAGTCAACTCCATTAGTGGTGCTAAATAACAAACTGCATCTTTTTCCTCTCTTCAGTGGGTTCAGCTTGGCTGCCACTCCTGAGGGATGGTGGCAGAGTCATCATGAATGAACAGCAGCTGTCTGTGGCTGCAAATCTACCTTCAGGGTATCTCAGCTCCCAGGATGGAGTCAACAAGGTAAAAGGAGTGAGTTGTTACTAGAAAAAGCTACATATTAAATTTGTATGTGAAAGGTTATGTGGGGGTTGGGTATACATAGATGTTTGATTCTTAGAAGATAAAAAAAAGTTTGCAAATTAATTTGAATCCATGACTTTAATTTGAAAATACAACTTAGCCAATGTATTTTCCTCAAGTGTCTCCACTTTGTATGAAATTAATTTCAAGGTTAAAAGATGAAAATCCTGTTTGCTGAGATTGGATTGGGACATTATGCAGGTCCTGCAGGCGTTTACACCATACAGCTTTGAAATCGGTTTAGCTTTAAAAATGTAATCTATAAAACAAGCCTCTGAAGTCTTTGATGCAGGTCTGCTTTAACATAAACTTCATTACTGCCATTTTCTAATCTTGGCTAAAATGTTTCATAATAAAACCCCTATCAGCTTTTCATTTCTGCCTTAAGCGTCAGTAGTGAAGGTAGATACGCTGCTTTAGCTAAATAAAACTCCACCATGGCTTTTATGTGCATCTGATTCTTTAGCATTTTAAACTGACTCAACTGCTGCAGCCCCCCTTTTGAGAAACAGTGTTCCAATTTTAACCGCTTCAACAAGAACAAAACAAAGGGGAATTTTAGTAAAACAGAAGAAAATCAATATTAATCAATACAGTTTGGTTTGATTTTCTTGTATTTCTTTTATTTCCCCTGTTGTGTAAAAATGAAAAAAAATCAATAAAGTAGAAACTTTGATAAACTGCTAAAAGCAAACATCTTCATCAACCTTTAATAGTTAAAAAACTAAAAATAAATGTGTTTTTGGTAAATAACCGTAAAGGTTAATTTGTGTAAAGAAACACAGCTTGTTATTAAAACTCAATATTAGGAGTTGATACATTAGACATTGAAAAATGGAATAAAATGTGAGATGAACAAATTTAGCAAACTCTTCAGGTCAAATGCTTTTTAGCAAAGCATAAAAGACGAAAAAACAAATTTATCACATGGTTTAGGATGTCCTATATTTCTTTAGTTTTCTCCTGCTTTTGCTTTGTCAAAAAACATTTTATATTACGTTGTCGTAGGACTACTTTATGTTTAATGTTCAAATTAAGTTTCTATTAATAAGCCCGCCTAGTGTTGGATGTTTGGCAAATTTAGTGTTCTCAGTTGCGATGTCTGAGATAATGTAACAGACGTCTCAGATATCATCACAGGTAACTTTTGAGCTAGCTAGCAGCTAGCATAGTTGTCTCATTCTTCGAGATTCCAAAAATCATCCATCTTTAGTTTAATCTTTTGGGATATGCACATTTCAGAGCCATTCAGGCCTAAACTCTTGGTGGATTTAGGTTAGATTAAGCATGTTTTTTGCAGTGTAGCAAAAAGTATGTCGGGTATTGCCTACCTTAATGGATCATCTAAACATTCAACTCATAGGTTTTTGTTTTCCTTTGATTCATAGGTTCATGCTGTCAAGGTTTTTGACAGGGTAAGTTATGTTTTATAGGCCAAAAGACTTTAGTATTTGTACCACCTGCTGGTGAGAGATAGTGAATGTACACATAAAGCACCTAGCTTGTAGCAGAATGTCTTTTCAGGGTTTGGCTGCAGTGTGAGATTTATCTGAGGAAGAAAGAAGGATTGCAATTGGGTCCATGCTACACTGAAGGTATAGAAACACCTTGACTCTGATAGGTTGAATCACTAAAATACCCAGAGAAATAGGATCCAAAACTATTTAGCAAAAAAACAAGAAAAAGAAGAAAAACTTCCAACTGCAGTTATCCGGCCAACAATTTATTTAAATGTATGCTTTGGATTAGGGTTAGCAGGGGTCCTGTTAATGTGACATTTTAGGTAAAGAGTGTTCTATGAAAAGGTAATATGCGAAATTTTTATCTGAGGCACTGTGCCATGTGGGCATAATGCTTTTATTGGTTTTTGTTTTTCAAATTTAAGGAGTTGCTTTCTCATTGATCAGTGTGCAGCACAGTAATTCATACCCATTTATCACTGCAGCAGTCTGGCTCAGAGATTAAATGGGTAGATGGAGGCAAACCGTTGTTCACAGTCTCAACCCATCTTGTATCTACAGTTTACACTCAGGTAAATAGACTTACTTCATGTTATATCTAATAATGTTTATCTGCTGCGTCACTGCAGGGCTTTCTAGATAAAGAACAATGATTCATTCTCATAAGATGCAAATCTTAGTAAATTATTTACCAACATGTTTTCACCAGGATCAGCATCTGCACAACTTCTTCCAACACTGCCAAAGCATGGACATGTCAGGACAAGCTTCAGAAGGAGAGCTGATTAAATATCTGAAGGTACTATGAGCTCCATTTACCTTTAAATGCCCCAAAAAGAACCGGACACCGAGTTCATTTATCGACCCATTAAAAACCCTTTTATCTAAAAGCTAAGGTTTGCAAATATTATTTATTGTTTTCAATTCCATCCTTTCTAGAGTCTTCATGCTATGGAAGGTCATGTGATGGTCAACTTTCTGCCCACCATCCTTAACCAGCTCTTCTGCGTCCTCACCACGGCAGCACACGAGGATGTGGCAGTCAATGTAACCAGGTAAGGCCTGCGCACTGATGCACGTAGAGGAAGCTGCAATAGCCTTTTCCTTTTAACAATGTGCATGGCTTGTATTTAACAACAATAGCTGTTTTTTCTGGTTTCTAGTTAATACCTGCGGTCTTCTTTTAATTGGACATTTATTACACTTCTTATTTATTTTATGACTTATTGTCACACTGACTTACTCAAAAATATGAGTTATCACTTTCTGTTTTTCATCAGGGTAATGGTTCATGTAGTGGCGCAGTGCCACGAGGAGGGACTTGAGCATTACCTGAGATCCTTCGTCAAGGTAGTTTTGTCATAATATCAATGATATTTAGTGTGTTCATTTAACAACTAAGATATACTAGTGATATTTTCACTCTTGTTTCTCCTTTCAGTTTGTGTTTAAGCCAGAGCCGTACTCCTCTATCTGTCTACGAATGGTTCACGAGGAGCTGGCTAAAGCCATGACAGCCATCCTCAAGCCCTCCACAGACTTTTTAACAAGCAACAAGCTGCTGAAGGTAACCCAAATCTGTTTCTTATTCTGCTGTGCATAGGCAAGGGAGGGATTAGACCCCTACAAAAACTGAAGATTCCTACCTTGCAAAACCATTTCTGTGCCATTCCTCAAAGAAAGTGAAAGAAACTCAACAACTATATGGAATAGGTACTCGATTTGTGATGGTATGCAAAAGGTTACATGACAAAAGGTTAAAATGACACTGAATCTTAACAGGACTAATTTACAGATGGTCTAGCAGATGGAAGTACAGTGCTTTGCAAATACATTCATACTCCTTGAACTGTTTGCTGTGGTGACATAAGATCAGATTTGAATGATTAGCCCTACATACATTATTGTATGGGTTGCAAAAAATTAACTGCATAATCTTGAACACAGCATCCCTAACGTTTAACATGGTGGTGGGAGCATCATGTTGTGTAGATGTTTTTTTCTTCAGGGACAAAAGATGGTTATAGAATACCAACAGAAGATATTCTGCTAATCCAACAAACTGAGCATAGAGCATAAGAATGAAACTGTCCTCCAGTGACAGTTAAAGTTGAGTGAAAACCTGTAACTACAAGTATTTTTTTGAATATCTTTTTTTTTTATCATTAACAGTTAAAGAGCATACTGTAAAAATCTTTTTTGTGAATTGTTAAAATAGGTCTGAACATTTTTAAAGCATTTTATGATCAGTAATCATCTTTTCCATCAGTCATAACAGGTAATTTAGTTCTTTGCCAAATAAAATGGATGACCTTCTCGTCTCCCTATGGAGACGGGAAGAACAAAACATTCAAGTTATATGCATTTCATAGAGACATGATTGAAGAAACATATTTTAGATTAACACCTCTATTCGTAGCTTTCAGACCATATGAGCAACAGAAACTGCAGACAGCTCACAAAGATGAAAGGAGGGTGGTTTGCAGTGCTTGTTAAGGCAGATGGTATAATGCTGGACCCATCACTGTAAAGAGATGAGGGAAGAGATGAGGAAGACATGCAGTAAATGACTCAGGGTTGGGAATCTAACCACTGTTGAGGACATAGCCTTCATTTATGGAGCGCTGAACCTTGTGGCAACGCAATCTGGGGCCTTTTTGAAGCTTTTCCCAAACCACCATATAGCGCTATCACATCAGTGAACACATTGAATATATAAAGGTTTTAACCATTCCTCTCTCTGTTGGCTACATTTTCTACTTGCCAACACTTGGTCAGCCAGTCATTTACTTGTGTATTCACTCTTTCCTTCTCAACTTTGCCAAAGCAGCAATTGCTAACTGAGGTAAAATTTGTTACTTTGTACCTGTGTGAAAATGTCTCCACACACATTAGATTTAAAACTGTAGCGATTATCTGTTTACTGTGTTAGACAGCTTTAGTTTCAGATCAAATTTTACTTAATGTGATTACTGCTTAGGTATTGCATGGTGGCAAAGTTGTTAGCACTGTTGCCTTGCAGCAAGAAGGTCCTGGGTTTTAATCCCAGCCTGTGTTTTTTCTGCATGAAGCTTGCATGTTCTCCCCATGCATGCATGTGTTCCTCCAGATAATCTGGTTTCCTCTTACGGTCCAAAAACATGACTGTCAAAATTGTCCTTACATTTGTCTGTGTGTGCATGCATGGTTATTTGTCTTGTGTGTCTATGTGTGGCCCTGTGATGGACTGACGATCTCTTCAGGGTGCACCCCTTCTCCTGCCCAATGATTGCTGGAGACAGGCACTGGCAGCCCTGCGACCCAGCACAGACAAGTGGATGTAGACAATGGATGGTTGGATGGATGAAATTAGTACTCAATTCAGTTTGCAATGATAATGATATATCCAAATCTTTCCAATTTAAATGAAACTCCCTCCCTTTGTCTTCTGTTATTTGATGTAGTTTAAGCAGCATTTATTTCAGCACATTCAGAGCATCTGGACAAGTCACACCGAACATAGTTTCATTTTATGTCAACGACTAATTACCTAAATTTATTTAAAAACTCTAGTGGCGTTCCATGGTGTAGCGGTAGAGCAGGCGTCCCATATACACAGGCTATAGTCCTCAATGCAGCCGCCCTGGGTTTGATTCCCAACCTTGAGACCTTCGCTGCACA
Source organism: Crenichthys baileyi (assembly GCA_036173005.1). NCBI lineage: Eukaryota > Metazoa > Chordata > Actinopteri > Cyprinodontiformes > Goodeidae > Crenichthys > Crenichthys baileyi. The sequence goes on from JAHHUM010000934.1 coordinate 25,750, forward strand.
TCTTCCCCCCTTTCTCTTATTATTTCCTGTCTGGTAACTGTCAATAAAAGCCACTAGTGCCAACAAAATAAAAATAAAATAAAATCCCCAGATTTCTTCACCATCTGTGTTGTCTTTGCTTCCCCAATTTGGTTTCTTTTCAGGTTAAAATTAAATTTGGTGAAAAGTTAACTTTGCATTTTGGATGAAGAAGCTCTTACATTTTACTTGACATCCCTTTGAGGCAGTCAAAGAACAGTTTATCTGGGAACAACAATGATAAGAAAGTACAAATGTCTTCACAGAGTTTTGTCATATCGATCACGTGATCACTATTTCTATGTTTTTATGTTTATTTCTTTTTTTTATTATCAATTCCTTTTTTTTGCCCTGAATTCTCTTCTTTCATTTTACTTTCGGAAAAGCTAATGTTCCTGAGTATCTAACAAATTCAAAAGGAAAGCGTTCTGCTTTTATTATTGGGCAACTATCATTCTTTAAACTACTGGTCACAATTCAAGGACGATATAGAGGTACATCTCAGTAAACTAGAACTTCGTTTAAATTTGAATGTATTTCGTTACACAGAATGATATGCTGTAAACACTTAGTTCTGGTAATTTGGATAATTCTGGCTTACAGCTAAAGAGAAGTGAAAATTATGTTCCTCAGAAAACTATAATGTTACGTAAGAGTAGTAAAAAATATATTTTTTAACACAGAAATGTTATGCTATGGCCATGTTGAGGAAGACTGCTGATATGACAGTACCGTTTACTGACAACATCCACAGTAAGGCACAAAAAGTCAGGCAAAATGTAATTGCTAAAGAAACAGACAGAGCACTGTATCCAAGCATATTAATGGAAAGTTGAGTGAAAGGAAAAACTGTGGTAGAAAAAAGTGCACAAACAACAGGGACACCTCCTTATTTGCTTGGGATTTGTTTTTGTGTATTGTTTCGGGTATTGTTATATCAATATATTTAGCCGAAAATTTTAGCAAAAAATGAAATGTTGACCCTGTGCTTCTACACGTACACTGTTTTTGTTTTATGTTTCAGCACTCATGGTACTTCTTTGAAGCTCTGGTAAAATCGATGGCTTATTATCTCATAGAGAGTGGTAAGGTCAAGGTAAGTCTCTTTTTCTCTTTTCTTCTCTTCCTGAGGTTATCCCTTACAAGCCTAACTCCTGTCTGCCTATTCCGGTTGTTTCCTGTTCCCAGCTCTCGAGGAACCAGCGTTTTTCCGCTTCCTTCTACCATGCTGTGGAAACTCTGGTCAACATGTTGATGCCGCACATTACCCAGAAATATAAAGATAATCTTGATGCTTCTCGCAATGCTAACCACAGCCTGGCAGTTTTTATAAAGGTTGGTCCACCTCCCAGCTCTACTCCAGGGAAAGTTTATATTTAACAAGAGGAAAATTTTAAGGATGATTCAATGATAATCTGTGTGATTTACTGTCCACTTTACGTCCAGCGTTGCTTCACCTTCATGGACAGAGGCTTCATTTTCAAGCAGATCAATAACTACATGAACTGCTTTGTGCCTGGAGACCCAAAGGTGTCGTCTTTTTTGTTTCATGGAAGATTTTACTCTACGATTAAAGGCTTGCACAATTCCTTAAAATGTTGTTTATCATATGGTTCTCCCAGACTCTGTTTGAATTTAAGTTTGAGTTCCTTCGGGTGGTTTGCAACCATGAGCACTATGTGCCTCTGAACCTGCCAATGCCATTTGGAAAAGGCAGAATACAGAGGTTTCAAGGTGAGTCCATCTACAAACTGACTTTTTTATTGCATTTTGTTCCATCATTAACTAAATGTTACACGTGTCGATTTGTGCTTTCTGCAGATCTCCAGCTGGACTACTCACTGACCGATGACTTCTGCCGAAACCACTTCCTGGTGGGCTTATTACTGCAGGAGGTGGGCGGGGCACTTCAGGAGCACAGAGACATCCGCCAGATCGCCATCCAGGTGCTGAAGGGACTGATGATCAAACACACGTTTGACGACCGTTACGCTGCTAAAGTAAGTGATGCAGCTTTCTTAACACAGCGTTTCCTACACTTCTCAAAGATTCACTAGACTCTTAGCAAAAGATTCTTTGTTGTTCTAGCTTTATAAACATGTTTCTTACATAAGTTAAGTCGGTCTTTCAAGATTAACTTCCAAATTGGTAGAGAACGATTTTCTTTATAACTTTAAGTTATGCTTTGAAGGTAATAGTTTGGGGCTCGGTGCATGGATTGGTGGTAGAGCACCCGACCCATACAGTTGTCCCTGATTTGAGTCCTAATCTCAGATGCCTGTGCTGCTTCTGTTACCCCTCTCTCCACGGCACTTCTTGTCTACCAACTTTCAAAAATTAACAAAAATAAGGCCACTAGTGCCACAAACAATCTTTAAAGGTTATAGTTCCAAATGAAACCGAGGCACCATTTATGACGACTGTATTTACTGTATCTTTAGTAACAAATGTTTTCTATGTGATTTCTATGCATAATACACATGGCTTTTAAAATTTAGTTACAAATTAAAACATTTATGTTGTAGATTTGTTTTCTGCCATCCAAGGGGGAAATAGTTAGTAGAACCACCTTTGCTGCAGTTCACCGCTGCATGTTTTCATTGTTGTCCTGGAAGGGGAACCTCTGTCTTAGTCTTAAGTCTTTGCAGCAGGATTAGCTGCATTTATTGGAATTAGCTTTGTCCATCTTCCAATTAACTCTGACCAGCTTTCCTGTTCCTGCTAAAAAAATCCATAGCATGATGCTGTCTCCATCATGAGTTCAACTTTCCAACTTTAACTAGTAAAGCTTTTGAAACTTAGGTTTCTTCCTGAGGATACTGAGTCGAATACAAACAAGCAATCTTGATGGGGGATCGTGATGAGTTGAAGATTTACTGCTAGCTGCTGGCTTCCTGCTGGTTTTCTCAGAAAACTTTGATGAAACTGTGTTTTATTTTATGCTAGCTGTTTTTATGTACAGTTGTTTGTAAGTTGGCACTCAGGCACAGTCTGACTCCTGAGCACCTTTTGTGTTTTATTTTAGAGTCACCAAGCCAGACTTGCCACGCTCTACCTCCCTATGTTCGGTCTTCTTCAGGAGAACGTCTGCCGACTTGACATCAAGGACTCTGCTCCTCTCAGCAATCACAATGTAAGCCTGCCACCTAAAGGTGGGAATCCAAATTGGAGCTTGTCTTTATATTGTTCACCTCATAGTCGAAGGCAGACCTGAAGTCTCTCAAAAAAAATGGCTGGGTTAGCTTGCCAAACATGATTACAGCTGCAGGGATAAAAACTTCCTTGGTTGGTTTTTGCTTCAGACCATGAGGGAGGATTCCCTGGTACCAAACTCCATGGTTACTCCTCAAAAACCTGGAAGCTGCATAGAAAATGTTCTCCACAAAGATGTGTTTGGGGTCATCTCTGGAACAGGTGACTCCTCCACGCCTCGCTTCAAAATGAACTAACAATTATTTGGCTATAATATCACTGAGAGCATTAATATATATCCTGTTCATTAGCCTCACCTCACAGCTCCACTCCTAATGTGAACTCAGTTCACCATGCCGACTCTAGAGGCTCTTTGGTCTCGACCGACTCTGCAAACAGCCTTCTGGACAAGAGCAGCGACAAGACCAACTCTCTGGAGAAGGTGCGTTGAGCTTCAAATGTTGTGTGTGTAACACTTCGGATCACATTTTTGGGATTAAAAAAGCCTATTTGGTGGCATCACAAACAATGCTGAAAAGGACCAGAAATTCAAATTGGTTAAAAAAAATATCTAAATTTCTCCAATTTCTTCATAAAAATTACAGACCTGCAAAATCAACTCTGGTGTTCTTTGAATTTTTCATTTTGTCACGTCACAACTACAAATTCCAATGTATTTTTAAGATAGACAGTGTAAAGTAGTGCATATTTGAGAGGTGGCAGGAAAAATGATAGATGGTTTTTCTACTTTTTTTATACCTAAAAATCTAAAAGGTATGGATTGCATTTAATGTTCCCTCTTATTTTTCATTTTTCTGGGCATACACACAAGCTCCCTGAGCGCACTGAGGACCACTGTGGCCACACACCATTTATCACACCTGTGCGAAACCTGGGATCATAGCAAGTTACATGGCTTATTAAAGTAATGAAATTACAGCAGCAATTTCCATTAGTTTACATTTATTATAAGTGATTTGGCCCACTTAAAATGAAAAAGACAAAAATCTTATTGCTCATGAGATGTGTAGTATGTTATGTTATGTAAGAGTCCTGCTTTGGCCTGGATGAGGGTCCAGTTGTGGCCTGGGTGAGGGTCCTGCTCTGGACGTAATGAGACATATACACCTTTCAGACATTTTGTTCAGTCAGCGTGCACAATGACATGTGCCGTAGCTTGTGATACCGTGTAAATTCCTGCAAATCTTTGTAAAATATGTATTTACACAGTTTATAAGCCTTCCTACTACCCATGAAGTATCTAGTAGTAACATCTATAATGATTCATATCCATAAATAAAAAATATTAATAAATGTCACTAGAATATGCAGAAATCTGACTTGAATTTTACCTTATTTTTCACGTTTTTCTTTCTCACTTCTCCAGTGGTTGTACACTTTTTCCAGGTTGATTTCTCCGTCTGCTTCTTGTTTTGGCTTTATGCGCATCAGCTGGTCCAAATGTGTCACTTTAAGATGATTTCTGAATGCTGTTTTGATATGATTTATTAAACTGAAGCCACATTCAGTCCACATTTTCCCCTCCGAAAACTTGCTTGCTACTTTGGCTTCAATGCATGTTTTGCTGAGCAGAACCGCGTTTCTTTTTTATATTGCTGTTCTGTAAGTCTGCAAAAGACTTCAGACTGGGATGCAGGTTTCATTTCCTAGTAAATAAAGCCACAGCTTTATATTTAGGACGCTCCTCATCCAATCTGACTGAGCTTGAACTATCTTGCAAAGAAGAATGAGCAAAACTTTCAGCCTTTAGATGTACACAGCTGGTAGAGATATGTCCTAAAAGACTCAGAGGAATGCACTGGGTCGTACAGCATTGGGTTGTCTGTTAAATTTTATGTTTTAACACAAATCCTGTTTTGACTCATTTCATTTTTACATTATCGACACCCATTCCCTAAAGAGGTCACACACCCGCTCTGTGGCCTCCGAACTCCAACAAAAGGAGAAATTTACCAGGAGGCACTCTGTCAATGTACCCCCTATCGCCCTGGACCCAGAGGAGCGAGCTCCATCTCTGAACCTCGTGACGAAGCGAGTCACTTTGGACTTCTCTCTGCTCACTGTGCCCCTGCCTGACCTACTGCTGGACAGAGACAGTGACAATCGGAAAGCAGCTGCACACTCGGGGGTGGATGGGGAAAACGTACCAATACAAGTACTCAGTTTGAATCTCCTGGCTCTCCGCCATCTGCTTTTTGTTTTAGATGTACATAGTCTTGATTGTCATTTTAAAGCGTTCCTTTGAAGTGTTTGCAGTTCTTTGGTTTTCAGGCTTCAAAATGAAAATGGTGAAAAATGAAAAATTACCTCTTTGTTTCCCACTCCATGCTGCTTCAGGTGATGTGCAGCAGCATGAGAGTAAACCTCTCTGGCTCTGTTTGAAACGTTCTTCCTCTTGTTTGTTTGTTTTTTTATTGAGTGATGTGCTTGATCTCTTCTGTTAACAGTTTTCTTCAGCTTTGCCAACTAGTACCAACATTTTTTCTCCTGGATTTTTTTTCTTTGTGCTTTAGAGCCAGTGTGTGTCGGCAGTGGGCAGCGCTGTGCTGCGCTTTGACAAACTGGACCGAGACGAGATCGGAAAACTGCTCATGTGCTTTCTGCACATCCTCAAGAGCATGTCAGAGGGTATGACTGCATGTTGGACTTAGAGCTCCTTGTTTAAGTATTCAGTGCCTTGAGCTTGTTCATTTTTTCCGTATTAAAACCACAAACATCAGTGTATTTTATTGGGATTTCATATGATAGACCAACACAAAGTAGTGTATCATTGGGAAGTAAGTTATACAATATGTAAATTACTTTACAGTAAAATTCACATATAAAAGTCACCCATGTTTAAACCAAAAAAAGTTTTTTTGTTTTAGCTCACTTTGGTTATTCAAAATAATTTCTTTACCACATGCCAGAATAGTATGACAGAAAACATTTTTGAGAGTTTTTTTTTTAATTACTGTCCTCAAATTTCTATGCCTAAGCTAGGAAAGCCCATATGATGTTATGTGTTTATACGCTTCTGATAGGTTAATTATCAACCTTTGAGTTAAATGGAGGCACACCTGTGGATGTTTTTTAAGATAACATCTCAAACACACTCCTTACTTGTGTGACAGGAAACAAGGATGAGATATTAGAAAGAGAATTGTGGACCTCTACAAGTCTGGCTCAGCCTTAGGTACAATTTCCAGATGCCTGAAGGGGCCACATTCATCTGTTCAAACATAAAGTTACACAAGTTAAACACATTTGGGATGGCCAGCCATCATACATATGAAGGAGACAGGTTCTATGTTGCAGAGATACAGCAAATTACCCTCAGAATTGACCCTCAGAACTAAAGCAACAGACCATCGGAAGAGGCTGGATGAAGCTGAGGAAGTGACAGGCCTCTGATCTGACATGGGCTGAAAGGCTACTTGGTGAGGAGGAATTGCTTACTCCAAAAGTAACATAGAAAGCCATATTGCAGTTTGCATATGCACAGAGGGGGAGAGACTTTAATTTGTGAAGCCATGTCCAGTCGTCTACTGAAACTGAAAGTGAGGCGTTTGACCACAATGTCTGTAGTTACATTTGGAGGAAAAAGCAGGTAGCCTGAAGACACCATGATGTCGAAAGTACAGAGGTAGCAGCATCTTGTTGTGGATGTGTTTTACTGCAAGGGGGCTGGTACACTTCACAAAATAGACAGCATCATGAGGAGAGAAGTATGTGAAAATACTGAAGCAACATCTCAAGACATCAGCCAGGAAGTTTACACTTCGGCACCAACATGTTTTCTCAATTTACAATGACCCTAAGAATACATTCAATTAAAACCATGTCTTTCCCTTCCTCTTCACAATTATACATTACTTTGTGTGGGTCAATCTTATAAAATCCCTTAAATTACGTTGAAATTTGTTGTTGTAAAGGATCAAAATAAGAAAAGGTTCAGGTGATATCAATACTTTGTAAAACGTTGTATTAAACGTTATTTTGATGCAGTCTAATGTCCGGTAATTATCCTCTCTCTGTTTTCTTTTTCTTTTGCCAACTTTAGAGGCCCTGTTTGCCTATTGGAACAAAGCAGCTCCTTCAGAGTTAATGGACTTCTTTACTCTAATAGAGTAAGTACTGCCAATGACTACCTCTATGGGTAGGTGATGGAAAACAAACTCTATACAGCTCTCATACTTTGAGTGCACCAGAGTCTTTAGCATGATGTTTACCCTGAACAACAGCTTGATTCTTAGAAAGAAAATTCAGCGCATAAATTGTTGGAGTAAATGGGATTTCTGAGGGTTGTCAGTGCAGCTGCTTTTAAAAAATCCAATAAATATCTTCTGTTAACATATTATTAGGAATATAAAATACTTGTGCCTACAGTGTTTTGTATAGATGATATGAAAATTGTAAGTTTAAAAGAAAACGAAAGACTTGTGAATTTGAGTATAAATTAAAAGACTAAACATTCAACTCTAGTGAAGCTCAATGAGTTAGCTTTGCTGACACATTTAAAATAGCTGTCAATCATGATTTCGTTTATGCTAATGTGCACATGATTTAAGCCTTTAAACACCACAAAGCAGTTAGTTGAAGTATACAGTTCAGGCCACAATTATTCATATTCCTGGCAGAGAATTGTTTCCGCTTGTACAGGAGGCAGGCATCCTTCAAAATTAAATATAACAATGTAAATGGAGCATCAGTTGTATTTACAAAACGGCATGTTGAAAATTATTTATGTGCTTCTCAATGATCAGTGAAAAAATCTTTATTAGCATTATAGCAATCAAACCCTTGCTGACCAGCTTTTGTATGTTTCCACTGGTATTTTGACGGTCTATCTTTGGTGATGAGCTTGAAATCTCTGAGGTTGGAAGGCCTCCTTTCCATCTCCCTAATCTTTAGCTCCCTCTGCAGATCCCCTATTAAACTCAAGCTGGGACTCCGCTTGAGGTTTGATAGAGGCTAGGCTGCTCCAAAATGTTAATATTACACCCAGTCAGAATAAATGATGGTCAAAGACGGGATTTGGAAGGTTTACATTAAGCTTCTTGAATGGCCTCAGCCCTATTAAAAATAGTAAATACATTTTTAATTGGACTAATTAAAAGCGGGGTTTTTGTGTCAAATATGGTCAAATATCCTGCCAGAATACTGCAGGGATGCTACAAAAAGGTGTGGTTTCCTTGCAACTTGCAAAGGGACATTTAACCAACTATAGATTGGGGCCACACTGACTTTGTTTCTCGTTATGAGTGTGCATTTCTTACCAGATGCATTCAGCTGCAAAAGCTAAGGTTCTGGTAATGATTCCTCACGAAGGTCCATTTGTGTTTTGTCCTACAGAATCTGTCTCCATCAGTTCAGATACATGGGGAAAAGATTTATTGCCAGGTAAATCCACCTGGTTATATGGTTTGTTGATTTAATTATTGAAATTAAACATATTTTGCTTTTAGTCTTTGCACTAACACATCTATATCTATACAAATATACCTATGAATCTAACTACTCACAAAATGTTTTAATCTTTAGCACTTGGCTTTATCTTTTATCTGTAACACTGCTGCCAAGTTGTTTTGTGAATATCCTTATGGCCCTGAGCCCCTCCTGCATGGGTAAGAGCTTTTTTCCTTCTTCTCTTTGTGCTAGATGCATGACATTGACTCTACAGATTTGAATCTATCGGCTGTGTTTTGTCCGCTACTCTTGTTTTATACTTGAAAACAGACGGAATAACAAATAAAATAAAAAACACATTTGTAAATATGTTAGTGATTTCTGTTTTTTTTAAACCTAAATGTTGTGGTGTTTCCTATCAGGAGTCAGGAGGGTGCAGGACCTGTAGCTGCAGACAGGAAGTCTCTGACTCTGCCTGTGTCCCGTAACAGGGCAGGGATCCTGCACGCCCGTCTGCAGCAACTGGGAGCTCTGGAGAATCCTCACACCATCAATAGCAGTAAGCTCTAGATCATACTAAATCATTATATATATATGGGACAATAATACTTGGAAAGCAAAAGATTAAATGTAAAATTTGTTAATTTGTTTGGACTTTTATCAAACAAGAGTTTTTTATTATTCTTATTCAATGATCAGGTTTATAGAACTGGAAATTTGAACAAATCTAGAATTTGATGCAAGTAAGGTGAATAAAAAAGGTTGTAGTAGATTTTCTTTTTATACCCAGGTGTGACACCCTCACCAGTAAGTCATCTTATTTAAAAAAAATGTACATAAAGAGGTCATCCTGTCATTTTAACTAGTATCTTGTTGCAGTTTCTTGCGAAAGTACTCATATTCCTGTAATTTTATTTCACAATTTTTTTTTAATTAAATGTGGTTTATATGACAGATCAACACAAAGTAGCGCATAATGTTGACATTATTGCTCAGTAAGTAACAGAGAGAGTTCGAGACCAGCTCACTTTCCTCTTTTTATTATCTTGGCTAAAACAGTTCTGCACCTGATTATTATAATATTTCAAGCCTTTATTTCTTGTAATTTTGAGAATTATGGCTTACCGATAATGAAAACCCAAATCTCAGTGTCACAGAAAATTAAAATAGTGTCAAAAAGTCAATTACTGCATTTATAGAAAGTTCAGTGGACGAAAAAAGTGTGTTAGTAAAAGGTGCACCAGCAACTGGGATAACTGCAGCCTACAGAGGACTGTCAAGCAAATGCATTCAAGAATTTGGGGGAGCTTCACAAAAAATGGACTGAGGCTGGAGTCAATGCCTTAAGACCCACTACACACAGACGAATCCTAAACATGGGCTACAAATGTTGCATTTCTCGTGTCAAGCCACTTATGAACCAGAAACGGCATCAGAAACTTCTTACCTGGGCTACGAAGTAAATGAACTGGACTGTTGCTCAGTGGTCCAAAGTCCTCTTTCCAGATAGAAAGAATGTAAAGTTTGCATTTAATTTGTAAATCAAGGAGGAAGAGTGGAGAGGCACAGAATCCCAGTTGCTTGAGGTCATGTGTGAAGTTTCCAAAGTCAGGGATAATATTGGGTGCCATGTCATCTGCTTGTATTTGTCCAGTGTGTTTTCTGAAGCCATTTCCAAGAAATTTCAGAGCACTTCATGCTTCCTTTTGCTGACAAACTTTGTAGAGTTGCTGGTTTCATTTTCCAGCAGGACTTGGTACACACTGCCAAAGGTACCAAAAGCTGGTCCAATGACCATGGTGTTAATGTGCTTGATTGGCCAGCAGACCTGACCTGAGCCCCATAGAGAATATATAGAGTATTGTCAATAGGAAGATGAAAAACACCAGAGCCAACAATGAAGATGTTAATTTAAGTGCAAACTGGCTTGAAACTTCTCACTCTGTGTGTAATGAACTTATGTAATATATTAGTTTCACTTACTGAAATTAGTGACAAAAAATATTAATTTACTACTACTACTACTTCTATATATGTTCCCAATGGCTGTTTTTGATATGAGCCAAATGGGCTGTTGCAAAGGATGGCAAAAGAGTGGGATGGCGCACAATCATCAGATTAAAAAAATACAACTTAAAGTCGCCTTGAACAAATTTTCTATTGCTTTGGTGAGTTGGCGCCCCCTGCCTGCTTTTAAAATACAAAGGAGACTATTTTACAGGTTTCGTGTGGGGCTACACAAATATTTTGTGGATTTCCTGTTTTGATGACTAAAATGTATGTTGCACAATGTCTAATGAAAAATATGCATTTGTGCAACATATGTAAAGCATACATGTAGCAACATTAAGAAGGGAAACAAAATTTAATCATTTAGCAGAAATAGCACAGAGAACCACAGAACTATGTAACAACTGCCATAAAAATACATAAAAATGTTCTGTTAGTAAATATCGATATAATCAAGCACATTCAAATTGATTACATTGAGCTTAGCATCAGAGAGCTAACAGTTTAATTTACATGAAGTGATATTAAATTTAAATAAGGAATAAAGCCAAATGTCATTGTTTATATTTGTTTGGTGGAAATCTGTTAATATTTTACTGACCTCTAGTGGTGGACATTTGTAAAAACAGCAATGGGCTTTTAAATAGTACTAAATCTGAGTAAAAAATGATTTAAGGGCACTACTGAAGAGGTAAGCAAGATTTTTTGGTTCTGATTCAGTACAGTTCAAAATGTTTTAAAAGTAATGGGATGAAAACAGAAGAATTCACTGTATTAATCACCTAAAATGAAAACAAGTCATTTGTGTGTTTTCAGTGTACTCCCATACAGAAGCAGACATAAACAGCCAGTCCCTGCTGGAGGCCAACGTGTCTACAGAGGTCTGTCTGACTGTCCTGGACACACTCAGCACCTTCATCATGGGATTCAAGGTGTTAATCTTCTAGCACTTAAACATTCATCATGCTTGAAATGGTATGTTACTGGCTGGTCATCAAATAACACACACCTCCTTATGTTTACAGACCCAGCTAAATTTAGATCTGGGCCACAACTCTTTGATGAAGAAGGTGTTCCAGGTACATCTGTGCTTCCTGCAGATCCCTCAGTCAGAGGCTGCCCTTAAACAGGTTTTCACCTCCCTCAGGACCTTCATTTTTAAGGTGAATAAATTGACTCCTGTTTCATCTCTCATCAGTTCACTAAGCTTCTCCTCCTACTTACAATCTAAATCCTTCATAACCATTTCTTCCAGTTTCCCTGCACGTTCTTTGACGGCAGGGCTGACATGTGCGCCTCGCTCTGCTATGAAATCCTCAAGTGCTGCAACTCCAAGCTGAGCTCCATCCGCAGTGATGCAGCCCATCTTCTTTACTTTTTAATGAAAAGTAACTTCGACTACACAGGCCGAAAGTCTTTTGTACGAACCCACCTGCAGGTATGAGATACAGTGCCTCGCAAAATTGTTCATGCATCTTGAACACATTTCGTCATGTTACAACCATAACAACATATTTTATTTGGATTTTATGTGGTAGAGCAACACAAACCAATGCATAATTATGAAGTGAGCGAAAAAAATAATACATGGTTTTTGAAATGAAAAAAGGAAATTCGAGGCATTCATTCAAATCCAGTAGAACCAGTTGTTTTTAGAAGTTAATTAATTTGAAAATAGACCCCACCTCTGTATTATTTAATCTCTTTGTTTTAGTCAAATAAGTCAATACATTTTAAAAAACACCTTTCATTGTAATTACATCTGCAAGCCTTGTCTGATTAGATCGAGCCTCTATCAACATCAATTTTCAAGTCTTGCCAGAGATTCTCCATTAGATTTAAGTCTGGACTTTAACTGGGCCATTCTAACACATGAATACACTTTGATTTAAACCATTTTGATTTAGCTCTGGCTGCATTTTTAGGGTTGTTGTCCTGCTAAAAGTTGAATCCCCATCCTCCCCATCCCAGATCCTAAGTCTATAGAGTTCCAGTTTTGTCCTGTATGTAGCTCCATCTGTCTTTACATCATATCTGACCAGCTTCCTGGTTTCTGCCAAAGAAAAACATTTAAAAAAAGCTTGATGCAGCTGGTTGCACTTACTGTAGTGTTATTAATGGGTATCAGATGGATTTATGGGTGTCAGATCTGAACACATATGGTCACCACACTTGTCAGGTTTTTGTTTGGTTTTAGAAATGAAAACATCATTTCCCTACCACTTCACAATGATGCACTATGTGTTGGTCTATCACACAAAATCTCTGTATGTACAAATGTACATGTATGTACAAAAACATCTCTGTAAAATACTCTGTAAAAGCCACTTTTTATCACATTGGGTCTGAATATTTTCTGACTCTTTTGTGGTCTTTGTAAACAGTTCATCTTTCGTACGTTACAAAAAGCCATAATGTGACGCTCATGTTATGCATCTACATTTCTTAGGTGGTAATAGCTGTTAGCCAGCTGATAGCTGATGTCATTGGAATTGGGAGTACACGTTTCCAGCAGTCTCTATCCATCATAAACAATTGTGCCAACAGTGACAAGAGCATAAAGGTGGGTGATGTGTGGACACAGACCACAGTGAAAACTGTTCAGTGAGTAATCCTTGAAATTTTTTTATTCAGTAAAGTCAAGTACATCTCTTTCCAATCTCAGGTTTTAAATATATTTATTAAATTGATCATCAGCAGGTGTGACCACCTCGATAAAAGCAAGAGTTTGACAGCTTGCTAGTCTGGAACTAACACAATATCAAGGTGGAAAAATATCAGCAATGACCTTAAAGACGTAGTTGGACTATTTGAGGTTCACCGTTCTAAAATGACAAAGACAGAGCAAAATTTTTGTGGCAGCTGGCAATCTTCACAGGATGGAACTTTAGAGCAAACATTTCTTCTCTCTAAAAAAAATACAGCAGCACAACTTAGGTTTGCAAATTTTCTCCTAAATGAAGCAGATAATTTCTGGAACAATGTCCTTTTAGAAAGATGACATCACAAAGTAGAGGTTGTGCATGAGGGTGGAGGTATAATAATTAGGGTTTATTTTGCAGACACAGGATGTGGAAACCTTGCAGCCATTGAGTCAACCATTAACTTCTTTATATTCCAAATTATTGTAGAGCTGCTGTCTGACAGCTGCAGCTTTGGCCCAAACTGGGCAATCAAGAGCCCAATAATTTTAATAACAGCAGTCAAGTCAAGATGCTACTATCTTTATTAGAATCCAACCATCTACAACACCTAATAACTAAAACGGGTTCGTTTCAACCATCACTATATTATTCCCATGAAAATAGAAATAACTTTAATATTTTATGTATCCAAACATCAGTTATCAGTTGTTGGTCATACAGCCTTTAGTTGGTTTTGGGATTGGCTAAATTTAGCATAAACATTTTAAAATTCGTTAGATTACTGTATGCAATCACCAACATTTGTACATGTGCTGCTGTTGCGCCTGGCAGCACACAGCGTTTCCATCAGATGTAAAGGACCTCACCAAGCGCATCAGGACTGTGCTGATGGCCACTGAGCAGATGAAGGAGCATGAGAGCGACCCTGAAATGTTGGTGGACCTCCAATACAGCTTGGCCAAGTCCTACACCAGCACCCCTGAGCTCCGAAAGACCTGGCTGGACAGCATGGCTCGCATCCACAACAAGAACGGCGATCTTTCCGAGGTATGGAACGTTTAATGTGCCGCAGTGGTAGGGGTTCATTGTGTAACCGGTGGGTTGCCGGTTCTGTCTGTCATTGTGCAAGACACTTCACCCGCCTTGCCTGCTGATGGTGGTCAGAGGACTTGGTGGCGCGATTGTATGGCAGGCTTACTTCTGTCTGTGGCTACAGTGTAGCCTACCACTGTCAGTGTGTGAATGTGTGTATGACTGGGTGGAGTCTGGAGACTCCTTAGCCATGAGTGTAGAGCTGTGCTGCTATTAACATTACTTTCTTACATCGTCACATTAATCTGCATTAAATGATAAAAAAAAAAAAAAATAAAAACATATATAAACTAAATACTAATAACGGTTGTATTAATGTATATGCAAGAATGTCTTATTTATGTTTTTATGTCCAAAATGATCCACTGGGATAATTATCTGGAACACAGCCCAGCCAGAACTTTATAAAATAAGGTTCAGGGGTTCTGATGTGAGGGGGTGTGGCAGGAAAAGCAGAGAGGAGAGACGCTGCTGTCTGGATGGTGAAGCTCCAATGTTTGCCTGAAGAAGTTACAATTTTGGGCTTTATGAAAAAGTTTTTGTCTCAGCCATGGCAATAACCAGGACAAGGACTTAAAAGCGCAAAACTGCGGACTTTTGACCTTCGAAGTTAGTTTTAGGTTGGATATGGCATATTCGTGCTCCGCAGATTCAGCGGGCAGCTGCTCTCTGCTCCCTCCTCCTGCAGACGCTGGTTCGCTAAAGGACTGTAAATGAATGTCCGAACCAAACACGAGTCATGGTGGTTTTGTTTTGTGTGTTTTGGGAGAAATGTTTGTGCCTCTGAACAGCTGATTTAATGTGTGATCAGCTGGTTTAGGATGTTATTACATACAGCGCTCTGCCTGCATGTAATTCAGAAAGGTGATTTGTCCTTTTTCTTTTCTGTCATCCTTCAGGCTGGTTTATAAGTCGTAAATGGTAAAATTACATGTTTGACCTGCTGTGGTCCTTAATATTATTGTAGTTGCTCTTGAGTTTTATTAACTTTTCCCTGCACTGTCTCAACGAAAACCTTCTCATTTCTTCTCCTCCCACGGCCAATCAGTGAACAGCAGTCTGGTCATGTCACATGTAGTCCCTACTCAACCCCGGTCGTACCTGCTCAGGAGCAGGGACCAAAAAAGTAGGTACCAGTACTTAAAAAACTGTTATGGACGAGTGGAGTCGATAGGGCCAAATCGAGCCAGTGGAAAAGGGGCATTAGATGAGTTGTCGATGTGCTTTTGGAGTAATTCTTGGTAGCTGGCTAATCCATGAGAGTTTCACCACTATTCCATGTTTTCTCCATTTGTGGAGAATAGCTCTCACTGTGGTCACTGGAGTCCTGAAGCTTTAGAAATGCAACCCTTTGCAGACTCAATTAATTTATTTCTCACCTCATCTTGAATTTCTTAAGACTTGGGCTTGGGGCTTCTTTAGCGCGCTTCATGGTTTGCAGTGATTTCTTGATTTTGAAATTAAAGTCAGATTCCCCAAAAATATTTGGTTAAACACTTTTCATTCATGTTTTAACAAGTGGGAAAAATATTTATTTTCATAAGACCAGGTTGGTTTTAATAACATGTTTTCCTTAATTAAAAAAAAACTTGTATTTACTTAGGTTGTCTTAGTCTGATAATAAACTTTGTTTCTTGACCTGAAAGATTCAAGTGTGTTAATACAGCAAAAACAGAAGAACTCTTTAAGAGCGAAATACATTGTCACAGCACTGCTCAATATATATTATATGTGATACTGCTCCAACCTCTGTCTCCTTTCTTTTTCTTCCTCATCCTCAGGCAGCTATGTGTTACGTTCATGTTGCTGCTTTGGTTGCAGAGTATCTGTGGAGAAAAGGTGAGTGTCGGACATAGGGGAGGAGCTTCTCCGGCATTTGTTATCTTTCATGGGAAAAATAACCCTTTTGAACTATGTTTATTGCATTGACTACTTTTATTATGAAGCCCAGAAAATGAGTCACTAGTTAATGTTTTAACTGAAGAAAGATTTTCCTAGATTATTTGATTTATGAAATACTGTATACCCAGAAATTATATTTTTCTTTCTAATGTTAACCATTTTGTGTTAAAAAAGCACATACATCCTTTATTTACTTTCATATAAACTATTAGCGATATTATTGGATATTTATAAACATAAGAAAATAAGATTCAGTAAGCTTTTCAGCTATTAGAAAAAGGCAGATCAAAAAATTAAATAATGTATGCTCCTAACTCACACACACCTGCTAATTTACAATAAAACTCACCTTCATTCTCTATGTGGACACATGTCCAAGGGTCATCGGTTGCTTCCTGTGTTAAACTATCTCCAACAACCATTTTCTACATAACAGCTTTTCCTTAGTGTCTTTTATGCTTCCATTGCGAAACTGTGAAGATGATCTGTCATATAATAGGGCAGGCATTTATGAAAGTCAACAGCCGATTGCAGACTCACAGTGTTGATGAGTGTAGTAAAGTCAAAACTGACATTTGTGGCTATTTGTATGGAGCCCCTGTAATGCTATTGATTATAAAATGCCTCCATATCTACAAAGCAGGTTGTAATTGGGATGTGAAAGGAAATGACAGTTTTCAATATTTAAAAAAATGGAAATCTGAAAATTGTGGTTTGCATTGGCTTGTTGCATTCCATGTTTCCAGAGCTCTTTTCTAATTTGCATTTACACTTCTTGTCTGAAAACCATTAATATTTGCACATATCTTAGAGTTTTCTAATAAATAAACGGTCCTTTCTAAACTACTCTGCTTCTAACAGGAACTTTTTTCTCCATTTGAAAAACAGCTTTGTCAAGATGATACGATAAACCAACAAAAAAAAGCTAAATTCCCATTATGTACCAGTAGGTAGCAGTACCACAAATAGAATACATTCCATTCACCAAGGAATAACATTTGGAGCATAGTTTGAATTTGACTCATTTTTGGCACAACTCGACCCTTTTCTGATTTGACTGGTACACATAGTTTTGGTGTGCATGCATGAAGTAGACTGTTATGTCATTGTTTCTTAAAATGTTTCTGTTAGTCTATGTGAATTTGCCAAAACTGGAATCATTTTCTTTCATTTAATAGCAGTTAAAATGTTTTTACCAATTTAGGTTAAAATATTCAGTTGCTTTTTGTAACTTGTTTTGACCATATAATGCTGTGAAAGATCCAGCATATTTAACTTTTTATTTTCAAGTACATTTTCAGTGTGGTAGACCCATATTGGTGCGAGAACTAATATGGGTCTACCACTTTCTGTTTTTCAGCTATGTTTAGGCAAGGCTGCTCAGCATTCAAGGTCATCACTCCCAACATTGACGAGGAGGCGGCCATGATGGAGGATGTAGGGATGCAGGATGTTCACTTCAGTGAGGTTAGACGTTATATATTTTCTAAAAAGTTTGGTTTTTGCAGTTTTGTGTGCCGCCAGGGATTCATTCAGATTCATTTCAGATCTCTGGTTTTTGAAGATATTTGACCTGAGGTAAGTTTCCATTGCTTTATATAGTGGCTGTGAAACAAGGTTTTACTAATTAAATCACTCTTACACAAAATAAACACAAACGCTGTCTCTTTATCTATGTAAAAAAACAGAGGCGTGCAGAGCAGTTACTCGTCCATGAACAACTCAAAACTGTCAACTTCTCTCCTCTCGTGGTCCAAATGGGGAAAAATAGGATGAACCGACAGACATTTTTTAGACATTGAATTTATAACACAGAATTTTTATCCTGTGCAATTATGTATGTGAATTTTATTTTTGTACTTAAAATTTGCCAGCAAAAATTCACCTGCAAGAATTCGCCTGAAAAAATTAGCCTGCAGAAATTGACCTGCAAAAATTCGCCTGAAAAAATTAGCCTGCAAAAATTCGCCTGCAAATGTGTTGAACTTCTGGTGACTCAAGCCAAAGCAATCAGCGCTCAATCGAGGCGAGCGTCTCTTAGCCAATCAGATTATGCTTATTTGATCACGTGACACACCATTGCCTTGGGCAGAGGCGAGTCTCTTGACAGTGATCAAATAAGCGTAATCTGATTGGCTAAAAGACGCTCGACTCGATTGAGTGCTGATTCCATGTTTCCAGAGGTCAACGAATTTGCAGGCGAATTTCTGCAGGTGAATTTTTTCAGGCAACTTCTTGCAGGTGAATTTTTGCTGGCAAATTTTAAGTACAAAAAAAAATTCACATACATAATTGCACAGGATAAAAATTCTGTGTTATAAATTCAATGTCTAAAAAATATCAACATAAATTCTAATGAGACTATTTTACTTCCATAGATCTATGGTTCCTTACGCCAACTGTTGAATGTTCTTATGAAGAAACCTTACATAGACAAACACGCTTACAGATACACAGATATACTCTATATTGAGCTGTGATTGCCACTAAATACATCTTACATTCATTAGTACAGTATATTTTTCAGTAACATTGTTTTTGTTATTTATGCGTTTTTGCAGGTCTTCTAGGGTCTTAACTTGTATTCGCTTTTCCTTTTTTCACTCCTCTATTCTTATCTCCTTCTCTCCCTTTTACCTTTTTGCCCCACCTCTCTTTCTGTCTTGCTTCTCTTTTTTCCTTTTGTTTCCTCTGTGTCCATTATATTCTACTGTAATGCTTCACTTGTGAAAGTAAATCTGTAGGGCTTCTTCTTGGCACTCAGACAAGAATTATGAGTACTGCTCTGCCGGACAGGACACGTAAAAAAAAACAAACAAAAAAAAAAGTCTTGCTCTCTATTGCGTTTTTACTGCCCAAGTCAATCACAGACATGTTTCGATATGTTGTAGAAAATACAGTTTCAGGGTCGACCAAACTGACCAAACATTGATTCTGGTTGCCAGCCAATTTGTCAGTGATTACCTAGTGGTCACCAGTAGTATTGGCTATATTTTCTTAATATGTTTAAGGCTTCCTTTGGAATGAAACACCAAATAACAACTGTGTGGAGCAAATGTTGTTTTTAAAACAAGACTTGCCTCTCTATGAAATTCTACCTGTTCTAAGGTAAAACAGCTAGGTGCAGGCAATGGTTGATCTTACGTCTGCTTTTGTGTATACGTTCAGGAGGTGCTATTGGAGCTGCTGGAGGAGTGTGCTGATGGCCTGTGGAAGGCTGAGCGTTACGAGCTTATTGCCGACATCTACAGGCTCATTATTCCCATCTATGAAGAGCGTAGGGACTTTGAGGTAATACGAATACTGCTACACTGGTGTTATTCTTACACTATCCTACTCATCCTACTAATTTGATGCCTGATCGATTTTGAACGCTTCTTTTAAAGACATTAACAGTCTCTAATTTTGATGGTAGTTTTACTCCTTATTCCATAAAAACTTTCTTTGCTAAGACAGTCTACTGAACATAGATCTTAAATGGATATTTTATGGTGATGGCCCAAAACATGCACACATGGCAACAACATAAGACTGGCTAAACAATTACCACATTGAGACGATAGAGTGACCTAGCAAGTGTCCTAAGAGAGAACCTCTACAAACCATAGAACCTCTAAGAGTAGAAACCCTGACCCTAAATCGCCCGGAGAGTTAATGTTGAAGCTGGGGAAAATTGATCATTCTACTCTTTAAGTTGACTCGGTATGGTACTAATCTAATGCATCTCTTTGGGCAAAATGTATTTATGTATTCACAGTCAATAGACATTGCACTCAATCATTATCAAGCCAACAATGGACAATTAAACAATTGTTTATTTTAACTCACACACTCTTCCTTTCACA
Source organism: Crenichthys baileyi (assembly GCA_036173005.1). Lineage (NCBI taxonomy): Eukaryota > Metazoa > Chordata > Actinopteri > Cyprinodontiformes > Goodeidae > Crenichthys > Crenichthys baileyi. The sequence continues at coordinate 45,863 of JAHHUM010000934.1, forward strand.
ATAAAAAAAGTGACTTCTTACTGATCATTTGGATATCCAGAACATTGGACTGCAGTGATCCCTGTTGTTTGGAGAATTTAAGCTCTAGTTCTAGATGCCAAGCAGATAACCTGCTATTCTAATAACTCCACATTTTTTTTACATTTTAAATCGCTTCTCCTCAGCCCAAACCCTTCCAGACTAAAGTGCCAATTACCAGGTCATTTGTCACATAATTACTTGTAATTTGTTTTCTTTCTGTGTTTCTTTGTGGTGTGCTGTGACAATTTTTAAAAAGTAAAACATTTCATGTGAAACAGAAACTGACACACCTCTACGACACGCTCCACCGTGCCTACACCAAGGTGATGGAGGTGATGCATACTGGGAAGAGACTACTGGGCACATACTTCAGAGTGGCCTTCTTTGGACAGGTGAGGTTCAAAAGCATTTCATTAAAGCTTGATAGGATCAAAATATGCATGAATCTATGCACCAAAAACCCTCTAAAATATATCACTGATAAATTAATCTTTATTCATCTGTAATTTAATTTTTTCCCCTTTTTCACTTGCTCTCCGAGGCTACGGTAAGTCTTTAGAGGTGTTGTACTTTGTTTTGATCCTAGTCCTCTTCTATGATAATTTTTTTTTCAATAGTTTTCGTTATCCTAAGTTACTTGGAATTCTTTCCATTTAGATTACATTATAGTTTCTCTGGTGCGTCTTTGAAATTTTAAGGTGTATATTATGTGTACTTAAGTTCAAACAAAGTATTTAAACTGTTGTGACTTTGTCTCTGTTCTGATGACGCAGTTGCCTAGTTTGTTTGTCTGCAGTTTGCGGTTGACATAATTCAGTTTTCCCTGTTATTTAGCCAAAAAGCACACTGAGTTTGTGTTTTTAATGTTAAGGTATTTTATTAGTTTTAACCTTAATTTCAAGTTGAATAGTGATCTTTTACAAAACTCAAATTAAAACAGTTTCTCATAAAAATAAATCTGCTTTTCATTAAATGTGAAAATCAAATTGTTTCTTATTACTTGACATTTACTACAGTGAATTAAACACTTTAAGGTCTTTAGATGTAAGTTATATTTTACCATAGAGTACTCAGATTTATCACAGGTTGTGAACCTCTTACCAACCATTGCTCTTTATACACTCACCGGCCACTTTATTAGGTACACCTGTCCAACTGCTCATTAACGCAAATTTCTAATCAGCCAATCACATGGCAGCCCCTCAATCCATTTAGGCATATAGACATGGTCAAGACGATCTGCTGCAGTTCAAACAGAGCATCAGAATGGGGAAGAAATGGGATTTAAGTGACTTTGAATGTGGCATGGTTGTTGGTGCCAGATGGGCTGGTCTGAGTATTTCAGAAACTGCTGATCTACTGGGATTTTCACTCACTACCATCTCTAGGGTTTACAGAGAATGGTCTGAAAAAGAGAAAATATCCAGTGAGCGGCAGTTCTGTGGGCGAAAATGCCTTGTTGATGCCAGAGGTCAGAGGAGAATGGCCAGACTGGTTCGAGCTGATAAAAAGACAACAGTAACTCAAATAATCACTCGTTACAACCGAGGCATGCAGAAGAGCATCTCTGAACGCACAACACGTCGAACCTTGAGGCGGATGGGCTACAGCAGCAGAAGACCACACCGGTTACCACTCCTGTCAGCTAAGAACAGGAAACTGAGGCTACAATTCACACAGGGTCACCAAAATTGGACAATAGAAGATTGGAAAAACGTTGCCTGGTCTGATGAGTCTCGATTTCTGCTGCATTCAGATGGTAGGGTCAGAATTTGGCGTCAACCTGGATCCATCCTGCCTTGTGTCAACTGTTCAGGCTGGTGGTGGTGGTGTAATGGTGTGGGTGATATTTTCTTGGCACACTTTGGGCCCCTTAGTACCAATTGAGCATCGTGTCAACGCCACAGCCTACCTGAGTATTGTTGCTGACCATGTCCATCCCTTTCTGACGACAGTGTACCCATCTTCTGATGGTTACTTCCAGCAGGATAACGCACCATGTCATAAAGCACGAATCATCTCAGACTGGTTTCTTGAACATGACAATGAGTTCACTGGACTCAAATGTCCTCCACAGTCACCAGATCTCAATCCAATAGAGCACCTTTGGGATGTGGTGGAACGGCAGATTCGCATCATGGATGTGCAGTCGACAAATCTGCAGCATCTGTGTGATGCTATCATGTCAATATGGACCAAACTCTCTGAGGAATATTTCCAGTACCTTGTTGAGTCTATGCCATGAAGGATTAAGGCAGTTCTGAATCCGGTACAACCCGGTACTAGTGAGGTGTACCTAATAAAGTGGCTGATGAGTGAATACTGACCTTTACTGTGGTTGTATGCTTCGGCATATTTTCATTTTGAAAACCAATAACTGGTTTACTACTATCATTTTATTTATTTAATTTGTTATTCAAACAGAGCAACAGTAAACTCATTTCACACTTTTGTCTGTGTTAACCTTATCTTTTATGTTTGTTTGAAATGAATTGTGCTTAAAAATGGGACCTCATGTGTCAATAAGATTTATTTGTAAAAATACAGACAAAACAATAACAAAACATTTCCTGCTTCTACTGCAGGGGTTTTTTGAGGATGAGGATGGAAAAGAGTACATCTACAAGGAGCCAAAGTTTACACCGCTCTCCGAAATTTCCCAGAGGCTACTGAAGCTCTACTCCGACAAGTTTGGCCCAGAGAACGTCAAGATAATTCAGGATTCTGGCAAGGTGGAGTCACATGTGTATTTGACAATCTGACTGCAGGCTATACGGTTGGCACCGGCAACAGCAACCAGTGGTCTGTTTAAGATTTGTTGCTGAAGGATAGATGCATTTTGTTTTGGTAAATTTTAGTAGATCTGGTAGTAAAATAAATAGAAACCAATTGTTGAAGAGCAATGGAAAACAAGTCAGAACACAAGACTAAGCTAACCTGGTCATTAATAGGATAACTTTATCATGTCAGTGATATAATTAAGGATTTATTACAACTTTATCAGACTTCTTTGAAACCTAGGAATGAAGACGATAAGGTGATTTAAGATAAAGAAAGTGTGTCACAAGTAGGTAAACAGGTTTGGGCAAATTGGGCTGTTACTTACCATGTTGTCCATGAAGGTAAACATTAAAGGTGCAGGGCATCCTTCAACGTAAGCTAACAAATAAACATTAACTCAGCTGCTTTAGGGTGCTGACCATTTTGGTCATTTGCTATTTTCTACTTTTGTAGCTTTGGTCCTTTCATACCTGACTTAATGTATGAACTGGCAAGTTGACCCTGATTGTAGCAAGAACCATTTCCACTGTTTGGATGAAACCACAAACCCTGGTCGGACACGTAATGAAATCATAGCGTTCTCCAACAGATTTTGTTAAACCAAGCTAACCAAATTTTCTCCGCTATAAAACCAACTATAACCTCTTTTTAACTTTTGTACCCACAGGTTAACCCTAAAGATCTGGATTCAAAGTATGCCTACATTCAGGTGACTCACGTAATGCCTTACCTAGACGATAAGGAGCTGTATGACAGAAAGACTGACTTCGAGAAGAGCCACAACATCCGACGCTTTGTGTTTGAGACACCATTCACTGTTTCAGGCAAGAAGCAAGGGGGAGTGGAGGAGCAGTGCAAAAGGCGCACAGTACTAACCAGTAAGTCCTGCATTGATCAGCATTTGTTGATGATGATGCTGCAGCTTGCTTGATGCATGCAGATGACGATGAGCTAACAGATGCTGAAGTTGCCGAATGGAGGACTTGTAGCCATGGATCTGAGGCTGTTGAAAGTTTTGCACTCTTCAGCTTTGAGAAAAATCTGGTGCTTAACTAGTTGCTTCCTTAGAGAAGAAGTATTCCTGCCGCTGGCCTTGCACTTCACGCAACATATATTTTAGTGAGCATAATCTGCATAGCATTTTAAAAGTGGAGCCCTCCTCTGGAGCGCTTTCCATCAGCCATGCTTGCTATGTTTACTGTAGCAGCGGTGTCTGACATCATCATGCTATGGTGCGTGAAATGCTGTGTTCATGTCCGCCATGGAAAATCGCCCTCTCTTCCACTCCCTCTGGGCCACACTGATGCGTTTAGGTACCAAAACATGGTAGCGTTTGAATAGGTACTCGTTACTACCGACGGAATTCTGTGTGTAGCTATAAAAGTACTGAATTCGGTACCCATCCCTAGGTACGACCATGTCCACATGTAAACCCACTTTAACTGCTGTGCTAGATACAACAAAATTGTCAGCACAGAAAAAAAACATAATTCATTTGAAAAAAAAACATAATTTCTTCCAGCGCCCTTTCTGGGGTTGCCGCCCTAGGCAATTGCCTATGTTGCCTATGCGACAAAACGGCCCTGCACATCATCTCAAGGTTCAGTTGTTATTTTGCTGTGAAAATAATCAACACTTTATGACTTGACTAACTTGTGACTGTTTACATTTAATGGATACATTTTAATATCCTGTAAAAATGCTACCATAGACACATAAATTGTTCTGCACTATGGAAGCAGTTAACGGGTAGATCCAGTTTTCTTGTGTAATGCAGTGCTTTTTCTCACCCACCCAGCAACCCACTGTTTCCCATATGTTAAGAAGCGCATAGCAGTCATGTACCAGCACCAGAGCGACCTAAGCCCCATAGAGGTGGCCATAGATGAGATGAGTGCTAAGGTGGCCGAGCTGCAGCTGCTGTGCTCAGTGTCCGAGGTGGACATGATCCGGCTGCAGCTCAAGCTACAGGGCAGCATCAGTGTTCAGGTATGGCAGAAAAGGCATAGTCACATTAAATGACAAAAAGACTGTAAATCAATTGACCTCAAATGTTTTTCAGGTTAACGCAGGTCCTCTTGCATATGCCAGAGCCTTTCTAGATGACAGCAGTGCCAAGAAATATCCCGACAACAAGGTCAAACAGCTAAAAGAGGTCTTCAGGTACTGATTAATAGCAAAAACACCTTCCAAAAATAAAACCTGTCTTCTTAAACTAAATACCGTGCCTTGCAAAACTACACATTTTGTTACATTACAATGTGATTTTATGCGATAGATCTTTACAAAATGACACATAACTGTGTGGAGAAACATGGTGGTGGCAGCATTGTGCTGTGGAGATGCTTTTCTTCAGCAGAGTCAGAAAAGCTGCTCAGAGTTGATAGAAAGAAGAATTGAGTGAAATGCAGGGCAGTCCTTGGTGATAACCATTTTGAGAGTGCAGAAGATTCAATGTGCTTTTCTACACCTCTTTAGGCAGTTTGTGGACACCTGCGGTCATGCACTGGGAGTGAATGAACGGCTGATTAAAGAAGACCAGCAGGAGTATCATGATGAGATGAAGGCCAACTACAGGAACATGATCAGAGATCTGTCAAACATCATGCATGAACAGGTAGGAACCACCAAATATAAGATAGAGTATGTAATATGCTAAGACATTTTCCCAATGTGTTCCACTCTTTACTTCCCAATGTTTTGTAATATTATGTTTTTCGCCGAAACGGTGGAGTTTTAAATGTTATAAGGAATATTTATAACTAGTTATCTTAGTTGCTGCTGTTTACATGAACATTCAACAGCATGATGCACCATAACATGTATCATTGCTATGTTTTTTACTGTCTGCATTTACTTTACTTACTAACCATGTCTTTCTTTCTGCTTTCTTTATGCTGCACCTGAGCAGATTGGATGGTAAAGCTGTTGTCATTTGATAAATAAATGTGTGTGTATCAGAATAAAATGGTGTGTTTAAAATTTTCCTCAGAAGCAAATTATGAAAACTGACTACTATGCATTGGTTTCCATAGATTCTTTTTTAATCAATCAGCAAGAAAAATTATTCTAAAACAATTTGATTTAATTGTATTTAGAAAATGTATTTACAATTTTTATGATAACCCTTAATTTAATTGGAAATACAAAATTAAACTAACATAAAAAACATATTTTTAATTTTAGGTGGATTAGTTGGAGTTTAAATTTGAACTTGCAATCAGAAAGTCAATTTAATTTTAGATTTAAATAAACACTTGTTTCTGTGTTTCAGTATGAAATATAAGGTATAATTAAATTTGAATTCAATATTGAATTTCTATAAAATTAGCTTTTAAACTTACGCTAACATTCTGCTTTAAATTACAATTAAAAAGTTAAATTAAAATCTTAAATATGTTAAGGTTTTTTAGGCTTCAAGTAAAACTGATTTTGCATTTATGCCTGAATTTGAACATTTTTAGCCAAAGAATTATATTTAATGTTTGATAGTATTATTATTTTATCTTGGATCTCAGTATGAATGTAATAAGAATGTAATGTTTTTTAAATTTAATTTAGAACTTGAAGTTTGAATCAGAATATTACTTATAATGTAAATTTCAATTCAAATCTGAACGAGAACTGAATTTTATTTTAGATTCGAATTTTGGATTTTATTTAGACTTTGATATCCAAAAACAAAATTCAGTTAATGTAATTATTTAGTTTATTTTATATGTGAAGTGCTCAAAAACTCCTTTTATTGTCAGTTGGCCGGCTCCAATTAACATCTGCTGTAAGTCATGTTAGTATATTACGCAACAAAGCCAAAAGGTTCGGTCAAATTAACTACATGAAAACAGTTCAGTCTAGTACAGCTAAAATCAAATTGAAAACCAAATTTAAAATATATTTATCACCTCATTTTCATAATAAATTGCTTCATTCATAAGACAGAAATGTATTCAATTAATTTGGTTTCAAATAAATAGGAAAATTCTATAAAATGTAATAAAGTGAAACGCTTGTTTTTTTCTAGATAAACCCAGTGGAGGATGGTACAAGGAGTACTCTGTCCAACTCTATGGGTATCTTTAGTGCCATCAGTGGCACACCCAGCACCAACTCACATGGGTCAACCACCATCCTTTGAGAGGGTTGTGTCTCACAGGACCTCCGTCACCTCTAGTGACCAGACAACCCAAGAAGTAAATTGGGGGCAATTTACAGAAAACCTGTTGCATTATTTCGGTCCATGTGACCAGCTGAAAACCTATGTATTCTAGTCTTTTTTTCTGTTTCCTATGGAGACCTTTAGTTTATGTTGTGGAGTTTTACACTTTGAAAGATCTTCTTTTGTTGCATTGTTTTAACTGTGGGAAAGACATGAACTACATGATGTCTCAACAACTGTTTAACAACCAGTACTGTGACTGAAAACATACTGGTTTGTTCTTGTTCATGTGTCTAAAGCACCTAAAGGTCAGTCCTTTCCCAGAGCAAAATGACACATGAAGAACTTCAGTATTGGTTTGGCTCTCAGTTATGTACTGACAGCTTTAGAAAGAGATAGAGATAGAAAAAGGCTACTGCTGTAACTGTACACCTATTAGTGATCATGTTGTACAGTATTTTTTGAATTACTTTTTAAAAAAATATTTTCTATCAATACCCAGTTAGAGCAGATGCATTTTGTATTTCATTTTTTTTTTAAATGAATCAATTTTCTATTTTTGGCCAGTGCATCTGTATATAACCTGTCTAAAGCCAAGTAAATCTCAATATTTTTACCTATTTTATGAATAGTGTGTGCAATATTTCACAGTTACCAAGGCTACCTACAGGACAAAAATCAGTCTTCCCAAAGATGATCTAAGCCAGGACAAGGATGTCCAAGTGTGTCTTTAGCTCTTTCTTTGTCTGTAGTATAGGTTTATTATCTGTGAGCCTAAATTAAATTAAAAACATTTTTACTCGGTGCCTGTAAATATGTTTAAGACTTACAAATAAATAAAACCTGGTATATGAAAGTTTTTTCCTAGCTCTTTCTTTCAAATATTAAACCGACGGAACTAGATCGAGAATTCAGAGATAATGCGTCTTATGCCCCTTTTCCACTGGCTCGATTTGGCCCTATCGACTCCACTCGTCCATAACAGTTTTTTAAGTACTGGTACCTACTTTTTTGGTCCCTGCTCCTGAGCAGGTACGACCGGGGTTGAGTAGGGACTACATGTGACATGACCAGACTGCTGTTCACTGATTGGCCGTGGGAGGAGGAGAAATTAGAAGGTTTTCGTTGAGACAGTGCAGAGAAAAGTTAATAAAACTCAAGAGCAACTACAATAATATTAAGGACCACAGCAGGTCAAACATGTAATTTTACCATTTACGACTTATAAACCAGCCTGAGGGATGACAGAAAAGAAAAAGGACAAATCACCTTTCTGAATTACATGCAGGCAGAGCGCTGTATGTAATAACATCCTAAACCAGCTGATCACACATTAAATCAGCTGTTCAGAGGCACAAACATTTCTCCCAAAACACACAAAACAAAACCACCATGAAACAATATGTTTGATTTGGACATTTATTTACAGTCCTTTAGCGAACCAGCGTCTGCAGGAGGAGGGAGCAGATAGAGAGCATCTGCCCGTAATCAGACTCCATGCCTCGAATCAAACGGGAGAAAAGCCCCGGCGAATCCCCGGAACACGAATATCCAGCCTAAAACTAACTTCACGCAGTTTTGCTCTTTTAAGTCATTGCCCTCGTTATTGCCATGGCTAAAACAAAAACTTCCTCATAAAGCCCAAAATTGTAACTTCTTCATGCAAACTTTGGAGCTTCACCATCCAGACAGCAGCGTCTTTTCTCTCTGCTTCTCCTGCCACACCCCCTCACATCAGAACCCCTGAACCTTATTTTATAAGTTCTGGCTGGGCTGTGGTCCAGATAATTATCCCAGTGGATCATTTTAGACATAAAAACATAAATAAGACATTCTTACATATACATTAATTCAACCGTTATTAGTATTTAGTTTATTTATGTTTTTTTATTTTTGATTTTTTTATCATTTCACGCAGATTACTTTAATGTGACAATGTAACACAGTAACGTTAATAGCAGCACAGCGCCCTACACTCATTGCTGGAGGCGGGGCTTCAGTCGCCATAGCTTCAGCCGTTGGGGGGGGTCAGTGGAAACACAACAGATACCGTACCGAATAGAGCGAAATCAAGTGGTGCAGAGCTGTGCCGGCTAAAACGAGCCGGTGGAAAAGGGCCATAAAACCTGGCTCCTTAGATCCAGAGAAAGAACATTTTAATGCAGCAATATGCTGAGACATTTTAGACAGTTTTATGCTTAGGAATGGAACCTTCCAGTCTCATTAAGATGTGCAGCGGTAAACAAAGCAATGTGCATAAGCACATGGACACCTGGGTTTGGTACTTGACTGGTCTGCAAACCAGGCCGGTTCATCCAATATGGGTACCCCACAAATATTCTCCTAGAAAAATGGTCAATATATCTTAGACCCTGTGGACACTCATTCTTGTTCTACTTGTACTCATCATCTTCCACTTATCCCGGACAGGGTTGCAGGGGAGCAGACTAAGCAGAGAAGCCCAGACTTCCCTCTCCCCAGACACCTCCTCCCGCCCCTCTGGGGGAAGCCCAAGGCATCCACTGGCCAGCCGAGATACAAAGTCCCTCCAGCATGTCCTGGGCCTCCTCCTGGTGGGATGTGCAGCGAACCAAGGGAGGCATTGGAGATAGATGCCTGAGCCATCTCAATTGGCTCCTCTCGATGTGGAGGAAGCGGCTCTACTCAGAGATCCTCTCGGATGGCCGAGCTGCTCACCCTACCTCTAAGGGAGTGCCTGGCCACCCTGCGGAGGAAGCTCATTTCAGCTGCGAGTATCTAGGATCTCGTTCTTTCGGTCATGACCCAAAGTTCATGCCCATAGGTGAGGGGAGGAACGTGGACCGACATGTAAATCAAGAGCTTTGCCTTTCAGCTCAACTCTCTCTTTACCACAACAGACCGGCACAGTGTCGTCATTACTGTTGGAGCTCCCCTCCAACCTGGATGAGGGCAGGCCACCCTTTTTCAGTCGAGAACCATGGCTTTGGACTTAGAGGAGCTGATCCTGCACCTAGAAACCCTGTCCATTAAAGTTATAAACAGGACCAATGACAAAATGCAGCCATGCCGGAGTCTAACGTGCACTGGGAACAGGTCAACTTAATGCTGGCAATGTGGACAAGACTCTTGCTCCACTTGTACAGAGACCGGATTGCTCTTAAAAAAAGGGATCCTGCACTCCTGGAGTGTCCACCATGGGGGACATGGTTGAATGTCTTCTCCAGGTCCACCAAACACATGTGGACCGGTTGTGCAAATTCCCATGAACCCTCGAGCACCATGTAAAGGTTGTAGAGCTGGTCTAGTGTTCCAGGGCCAGGACGAAAACCACACTGCTCCTCCTGAAGCTGAGGTTGGACATCAAAAAAGTGATGCAACATTACCATTCAACGTTATTTATGTTTCAGGACCAAGGTATATCTTGAGGAACCTGAAAATGAGGTTATATAGATTAGTCTTAGAACTAATTAGGAACAATAATTGGTTTACCTTTAAACAACCATTCACAATGCAGGATCAGAATGGCAGGTAAATAATTGTTTTAATAAAATATTATTTTAAAGAATTATTTGCTGACTAAAACAACCTATTGGATAATTAACTCTTAATGGTGTTTAATTAGCCGTGCGTATTTAGTAAAATAATATTTAAGGAAATATTATCTGGAATGAGTACCAACAACCTTTCTGGATAAATGATTCTTTATTGTGCTTAATTATTTATCACATTTAGTAAAATAATATTTAAGGACATATTATTTCATATATTGGAAACTAGTAATCTTTCTGAACAGTTCTTTATTAGCCATCACCTGGGTAACGGACTGCTAGAATGGTGACGAGGAACGCCTATAGACTCATAAGATGGCAACGAGTCACGTGTAAACCTCTGACTTGACTGGCGCTAGCATCAGGCGTTAGTGGTTGGAGCTAAAACAAGCTTGTTTACCACTCCTTTATAATTAACCATTGACCTTAAAATACATTAATATACCTTAATGTGCACATGAGTGCTGGCGCCACATTATGGCTGATCTGTGTTTAAAACCACCCTTTTGATAATGTTTGTTTTAACAAAAACCTGGCCACAGGCTGAAATGTCTGTTCACATTAGCCTGCTAGCACTTGGGTAGCTGAGTTTTCTCAACATAAACACAGGCAAACATCATGAAATAAACAGTATTTCATTTTTTTCATCCTAAACCAATTTTCTCTGCCCAAACACCACCTCTTACGGGAACTGTTCTGAAGAAAAGATATTTTAGAGCAACAAGTTGAGGAGTAAAGTTGTCTGGTTCGGTCCAGCCTCCTGGTGGCAGAACAAAGGAAAGTGGCAGCTACTCTCAGTAGCAGCAGGGTTTGGCTGCACCAGCATGCAGTAATGCAGTTCCAAAACCTTTTTCTCCAGGTTGCGCGGAAGACCGCTTAACTCAACGTTGTTAGAGACAGGGTCTCTCCTGGGAACTCTCTGGTAGCTTCTCTGTAGACCCCAGAGAAATGTTCAAGCCACGCTTTGATTACTCCTTTCATGAGCGCTGGATTATTTGATGCAGCAGATCATACTTAACTTTGTAGGTGATCTGCGGATAATCGACCGTTAGATCAAGGTCACTTTGAATCTAAGGATTCTTTGCGGTAGTCTTATACTCGCCAGTAAGACTAAAGACATGTGCGTCTCCCCGTTATCTGCAGGCCGCAAACAGATAGAGGGGGAGCGGAAGTGGGAAAAGTGTTTTTGTTCAGGGATTCCAGCTCTGACTCCTCCTGTTGCTGGAATGCTAGAATGTAGGTTAGTGATTATTTAAAAGTGCAGAGAGGTTCATACTGCCCTTTGATTGTGTGAAGTTAATCTGTGTGGCTGGGGCCCAACATGCCCCTGCAGCTTTGTCACCTTGGAGCTTTTTGACCGCCTCTGTGACTTCAACCTGGGTGATGAATGAGTCCAACTCAGAGTCACTAGTCTCTGCTTCTACCAGGGAAGGCTAGATGGAAGGATTGAGAAGATCCTCGAACCACTCCTTCCACCACCCGACAATGTCCCTCGTCGAGGTCGGCAGCTCCCCACCCCCACTACAAACAGTGTTGCCAAATCACTGCTTCCCTCTCTTGACGCAGCGTATGGTTTGCCAGAATCACTTCGAGGCCAACCAGTAGTCCCTCTCCATTGGCCTCACCAAACTCTTCCCAGGACCGAGTTTTTGCCTCTGCTACTGCGTGGGCCATGGTACGCTTGGCCTCACGTTAATTGTCAGCTGCCTCAGGAGTCCTACAAGCCAACCAGAACCAATAGGACTCCTTCTTCAGCTTGAGGTTGGGGAGGGGGGCTAAATTAAGAAAGCTGATTGAGTGATGATCATCGATCTCCTTCTTTGGTAAATATAATTGGAAGAAACAATAATATTTCTACAAAGTTATTTAGCTGTAGGTGTAGCAGAGCAAAAGAAAACCAACAGATCCACCAACCATGACATGTACACTGTTAATTCTGTCTTATTTCCAGACCAACAAGATAAACATTGTGAAGTGGACTCTATAGAAAACCTGAGGGGTGATGTCAAACATGCTGTTTTTCAGGCAAAACAAAGAATTGCAGAGGAACTGTGGAATATAGTCCAATGGCACTGGTACCTGGATATATTTTAATTCATGTTCTTTAGAATGTGCAGTCTCCCCCGGTTCTTTTGCTGTATTAAAATAAAAGCTATTATAAGAGGTTTACTCTCTTTTTAAAAAACAATGCTAATATTTTAAGCACCACTATACCTACATACACAGATAGAGCCCTTTATGGAAGCAATCTTGCCTAATGACAGTGGCTTCTTTTAGCAGGAAAATGCCTTCTGATGCCTTCATCCAAATTTTCCAGATTACAAAAAGATCAACCAAGTGCAGAAAATTGTCACTGTTACAAGTGATGTATAAAAATCAACCTAAGGATCATAAAGAATATTTTTTAATGTTGTGTAAATAATTGTAAGCCCTGGGATGCTGCTAACCGGAGTTAGTAGAGCATGTGCTGCCCATTCAGGAGGAGAGTGAAATCTGGATGCTGACTAATCTGAAAGTTCCACAGCAGTGTCTAAAAAGACCAGCTAACTCCGCTTGTTTATGTGCTACAACCACTACCCTCTTAAAACCCACACAAACAAACAAACAGACAGACAGAGACACACACTAATGTCACTATTGATGGGAGTTTGGCCGCAAAAAGCTTGATAGGGTGGAGGTTCAGCTTCCTCCAGGATGACCCTAAGGCTGTGTAGTAGACCTACAGTACCATTTAAAATGTAATCCTAATGCAAAATGTAGTGCATAACTGTGAAGTGGAAAGCAAATGATACACAGATTTCAACCTTGTTTACTAGTAAAGGTTTAAGAATTGTGGTATAAAAATGCTCCCCCTAAATAAAGTTGCTTACGTAATAAATAGTCTACCTTTGTGTAATTAATCTATCTTTGTGTAATTAATCTCTTCATAAACACTTTACGTCACCCTGAACCTACCATGTGCATGGTGGATCATGGATGTGGCAGCAACGTGCTGTGTGCATCCTTTTCTTTAGCAGAGACAGAAAAGCTTGATAAACCAATAATAAAAAGGTGTAATATATTGCAGGTTATTGCTTTTCTTAATTTCCTGATTTATAGACTCATTCATAAGTCATAGACTTGTTAGAAGATCTGCACATTTTGTACTATGACGTTTTGTCACTGCTTGTTCCTGTATTCAGTGCTGTGAAAAAGTGTTTTGAGCCTTACAGATTTCTTCTATTTTTGCTTACGTTGCCCTGAACACATCCTCCCCACATGTTGGTGTCAGTATCTTGTTGTGGGGATATTATTAATCTGCAGGGACAGGGAAGCTTTTCAGAGTTAAAGGGAACATAGATGAAGCTAACTGCAAGGGAATACTGGAAGAAAAACCCCTTAGAGGCTGCAAAAGACTTGGGTGAAAAGTTCACCTTCTAGCAGGACAACAACAATAAATACACTTTTAGGACTCATTTTGTGAAAAATTTTAAAAACTATACATTGTTTTCCTTCCATATGTTTTGGTCCATCACATAAAAATAAAAATCTCATACAATGAAGTTGTTTAAAATGTGCACATATTTTAAAATGTAAAAGGAGCATTAGTATTTTTTCAACAAAGGTCAGCCTAAGGTCCTTTCCTTCAGAAAATTTAACATGTTTATGGATTTTATAATGGTAAATTTGCCCAATGTTGTGTCATCTTCTCATCTAGTCTCCCCTTTGGTTCTTTACAATATTGAGCAATCTTGGTCAGTTACCTTGGACATATAATAAAGCCCATAAGTGAAACCTGAATATTGTTAATAAACAACTAACAGGAATAAAACTGAGACAGAGAATGTGCTGACCAGGTGCAACTGATCGCTGAGCATAAGGGGAAGGGTGAGCCTCCATTATATGGTGTGTGCATTTATGGCACAAAAATGACACAGCTGAAAAACTCATAATATAAATAAAAGCAGCTGCTGAGTGAGAAATCGTGTCTTTGTGCAGAGGGGTTGCTTTTGTTTTGTGTGTGATTGGGGTTGCAGATCCTAGTGTTGGAATGATGAAGGCAGCATAGAGTTGAAGGGAATTTGTACTCACCTCTGTTCCCTTGCAAATCACTTTAAATGTTTGCACAGTGCTAGATTTGACTACGATTTGTGACTAGGTAATTATGTGCTACTTTGTGATCAGAATCATTGATTATTTCATTTTAGTACCCACTCCTTTAACTTCATGCCTGGTGTTTTGAGACATTGCTTCAATATTTCCACATAATGTTCTCTTCTCTTGATGCCATCTATTTTGTGAAGTACACCAATCCCATACTTTACAGTGGTTCTCAGACTTGTAAACTTCCCCCTTTTTTTCTAAACATGACAATGGTCATCATGGCCAAAGACTACATGTTTACTTTCGTTGGACCACAGGACATGTTAAAAAAGTAAAATCTTAACCATTTGCAAACAGCATGATGTCACCACTACCATGTTTCATGGCAACTTCTGTCGAGTCCTTAATGCTTTCATGTGCACAGCTATGGTGTCAGGGTTTGTCGTTCTTGTTTCCATCTGTGATGTCATGGATAGCACTGATGGTGAAGATGACCGGCCCCACTGCGTAAACGGTGGACAGGTAAATATTGGTCCTGTGCGGAAAAAGGGAGACGAAATACAAAGCAGTGAACCTGGTGTATACCAGCTTTAAGTAAGGATGAGATTAACAGGGGTCAAAATCTAACAGCGGATTCTCTGAGGCACCCTTTCACTCTTAAAACCATGCATGTCCTCACTAGGACACGCATGCCTGCACACAGACACACACTAAACCTAACCATTACTAGAACATACCTAACTTAAACTTAATTCACAACTTTTTCCTAAACCAAATCCCTAATCCAACAACAGCATTTCCCCCCATTGAGACCAGGCTTTGGTCCCCACAAGGAGCAGTTGGTCCTCACAACGTAGTGTATTTTCAGAAAATGGGCCTCCATAATGTAACAAAAATAGACACACACACATACAGGGGTTGGATAATGAAACTGAAACACCTGGTTTTAGACCACAATAATTTATTAGTTTGCGGCCAATACAGCGTCAATTCGTCTTGGGAATGACATATACAAGTCCTGCACAGTGGTCAGAGAGATTTTAAGCCATTCTTCTTGCAGGATAGTGGCCAGGTCACTACGTGATACTGGTGGAGGAAAACATTTTCTGACTCGCTCCTCCAAAACACCCTAAAGTGGCTCAATAATATTCAGATCTGGTGACTGTGCAGGCCATGGGAGATGTTCAACTTCACTTTCATGTTCATCAAACCAATCTTTCACCAGTCTTGCTGTGTGTATTGGTGCATTGTCATCCTGATACACGGCACCGCCTTCAGGATACAATGTTTGAACCATTGGATGCACATGGTCCTCAAGAATGGTTCGGAAGTCCTTGGCAGTGACGCGCCCCATCTAGCACAAGTATTGGGCAAGGGAATGCCATGATATGGCAGCCCAAACCATCACTGATCCACCCCCATGCTTCACTCTGGCCAAGCAACAGTCTGGGTGGTACGCTTCTTTGGGCTTCTCCACACCATAACTCTGGCCGGATGTGGGGAAAACAGTAAAGGTGACTATCAGAGAACAATACATGTTTCACATTGTCCACAGCCCAAGATTTGCGCTCCTTGCACCATTGAAACCGACGTTTGGCATTGGCATGAGTGACCAAAGGTTTGGCTATAGCAGCCCGGCCGTGTATATTGACCCTGTGGAGCTCCTGACGGACAGTTCTGGTGGAAACAGGAGAGTTGAGGTGCACATTTAATTCTGCCGTGATTTGGGCAGCCGTGGTTTTATGTTTTTTGGATACAATCCGGGTTAGCACCCGAACATCCCTTTCAGACAGCTTCCTCTTGCGTCCACAGTTAATCCTATTGGATGTGGTTCGTCCTTCTTGGTGGTATGCTGACAGTACCCTGGATACCGTGGCTCTTGATACATCACAAAGACTTGCTGTCTTGGTCACAGATGCGCCAGCAAGACGTGCACCAACAATTTGTCCTCTTTTGAACTCTGGTATTTCACCCATAATGTTGTGTGCCTTTCAATATTTTGAGCAAAACTGTGCTCTTACCCTGCTAATTGAACCTTCACACTCTGCTCTTACTGGTGCAATGTGCAATCAATGAAGACTGGCTACCAGGCTGGTCCAATTTAGCCATGAAACCTCCCACACTAAAATCACAGGTGTTTCAGTTTCATTGTCCAACCCCTGTACATATCCCTGTTTTACTGCCTTTGTGAGGGCTTTGCATAGACTTCCCTTAACTTCCATTTAATTAATTTATATGGTCTGACCCTGACCCTACCCCTAACTCTGTGACCATCTTCATAGGAGGCACCAAAATAGCGGCCATTTAAATTATAAATGCTGTTAATGTTAGCCTAGGGATCAAGAAAGGAGAAGTTTGCTAAATTTTAACACCTTAATTTAAAAAACTCGAAAAAGACCTAATCAGTGGATGGCAAGAGATTTTTCATTGTGTGGTTGTTCGCTACTTAGTAAGGCTAAAGGTATCTACAGCTCCTTGAGTGCCTTGTTGCTGAAAAGCGCTTTATAAATAACCTAGACTTGACTTGACTTGACCTGAAGGCATTTTCAGGCTTACCTACGCTGCACACACCTTAGATCTGGACAAAAAGAGTGAAAAAGAAATTGATAAATGCTATTCAATTTTATGTGTAAAAACTTCCTACTCTTACTCCCATACATTCTCCTGTTGGCAAAATAAACTCTTCTTAGTAACAACAATAAAACAATTACATATCTCTTCCAGAGGGATGTGACCTCTACAACAGCTGTCATTTCATATTGGAATCGTTTTGTGGTTGATGTGTCTTTGAAACGTACTTGGCTGCAGCGAAATCATTTTCTCCTCATTAACAGGGTGAAAGAAGTGTCCTTTAAACTCATACATAGAATTTACCCTGCTAAAGTCTATCTCAAGACATTTAATTCTGACGTTATTGTAAACTGTACTTTCTGTGATTTTTCTGTGATCTTTCTCCACTCATATGCGCTGGTTGCGTCCTCATTCCAAAGTATATTGGCAACATTTTTGTAACTATGTTCAGTCCAAAATATTTACCAATTTTCAAATACACTGGAAAAATTCTCTATTTGGATTTCATCAAAGACACAAAATGATTCTGAATGTTTTCCTTGTTAATTTATTAATCTTTCTAGCCAAGTTTCATATACATAAATGTAAATTTTTAAAGCGAACCCCAATTTTTGTAGGTTTTATGATTAATTTTAAACAATATATGCAGACAATTAAATTTTCAAATAGGAAAAAAGGACTATATTGGCTTGCTCCCAATTTAAGATTATGGACAATATTTTGTCTTAATTCCTTTTTATGTATGATTCTTTGGCACCAATTTTATTTTAGATGCAGTTTCATTTTTGATATCTTACAATGCTTTGTTATATTGACTCTTTTTGTTTAATTTATTCTGTTCTCCTCTTTTTTGTGCTGTTATGCTTACACTCTTTTCAACATTCATTGTTATTTGTACGAATAAAGTTTGTTTAAAAAAAATTAAAAATTAAAAATGAAAAAAAAAGTTAATGTTAGCCAACATGCTAGTATTAACCAACAAGCTAATGCTAGCATTTAAGCTAACATTAGGATTTAGGATAATATTTAGATATGTGGCTAAATTAACATATTGAATGGAATGAGTTAATATTAGCCATCATGCTAGTGTTATCCAACCAAAATAGCTAATGTAGCATTTAAGCTAACATTAGGATTTAGGATAATATTCTTATGTGGCTAAATAACTATTGAATGGAATGAGTTAATTTACCATCATGCTAGTGTTATCCAACATTATAATGTTAGCATTTAAGCTAACGGTAGCATTCAGGCAAATATCAACTTATTAGGCTAAATGAACTTACTGAATAGACTGAGGTAATGTTAACCAACATGCTAGTGTTAGCCAACATTCTAATGTTAACATTTAAGGTAACAGTAGCATTCAGGCGAATATTAACTTATTAGGCTAAATTAACATACTGAGTGGACTGAGTTAATGTTAACCAGTGTGTTAGCCAACATGCTAATGTTAGCATTTAAGGTAACATTAGCTTTTTAGCTAATCTTATATTGATTGATGTAGTAAGTTAATGATGGTTGACATGCTAGTGATTGCCCACATGCTAATGTTAGTATTTAAGGTAACCTTAGCTTTTTAGCTAATTTTGGCTTATACATTACTGTTATAAAACTAGATAAAGTTGTTTAATGTTAGACTGCATGCTACTGATTGCCTACATGCTAACGTTGGCAGCAAATATTAGCATTTTAGCCAATTTTAGCTTTTTTCCTCTTCCACAGAGGGTTTTCATTGAATTCAGTTTGTTATGCTGATTTGGCCTTAGCGTCTTTTTACTCAGTTCACTGTTTTTGTACATTTTAGCTGATTTCTTTTGATGAATTCAGCTTTTATTTCACAGTTCAGGAATTCAGCTTACAGCATTCTCATTGCATTTTTGCAGGAAATGCAATGAAATACAAGTTTTTCTTGCTTTCATGAATGAATGCAGCCTGATTTTGAACATAGTTACTTTTTAAACTGTTGTGTCCAACAGGAGAAGCATAGAAGCATTTTCTTTTCGGCAACAGCAACCAGTGGTCTTTTGAAGATTTGTTGCTGAAGGATAGATGCATTTTGTTTTGGTAAACTTTAGTAGATCTGGTGGTAAAATAAAAGGAAAACCAATTAAGGATTAAGGAAACCAAGGATAACTTTATCATATCAGTAATATACTTAAGCATTTATTATAGCTTTATCAGACTTCCTTGAAATCTAGAAATGAAGAGGATAAGGTGATTTAAGATAAAGAAAGAGTGTCACAAGTAGGTAAACAGGTTTGGGCAAATTGGGCTGTTACTGTCCATGTTGTCCATGAAGGTAAACAATAAAGGTGCAGGGCATCCTTCAACGTAAGCTAACAAATAAACATTAAATCAGCTGCTTTAGGGTGCTGACCATTTTGGTCCTTTGCTATTTTCTACTTTTGTAACTTTGTTCTTTTCATACCTGACTTAGGCCCGGGCTGCCACAGGACAATTTGTGCCGACCAGGGTTACGTTTTAAAAGCATGTAGTTCGTCTGTCAACATGATAAGCTAACAGACAGACAAACATTAAATCAGTTGTTTCAAGATACCATTTAATTTGTCCCTTTGCCGTTTTGGCTGTTTTGTACCTGACTTTGTTGTGTATAAAATGGAGCTGTTTGCCACAGGATGTTTTGTACCAACTATGCTTCAATTCTTACCCGCCTGGGGGACGTTTAGTAAATGTGCAGCCCATCAACAAACAATAATGTCACCTCTTTTCCAATTCATATTTATATTTTAGTTTTTTTTATATCGGATTTTTTTAGGTACGAAGTGGAATCGTGTGATGTTTTGCAGGGAACACGCATCAGTTCATAATGGCCTGATGCTTGATTTCTACCCCATCTGAAAACTAACGATTTAAACTGGCAAGTTGACCCCAATTGTTGCAAGAACCATTTCCACTGTTTGGATGAAACCATGGTTGGACACATAACGAAATCATAGCGTTCTCCAACAGATTTTGTTAAACCAAGCTAACCACATTTTTTTAACTTTTGCAACCACAGGTTAACCCTAAAGACCTGGATTTAAAGTATGCCTACATGCAGGCAACTTACGTAATGCCTTACCTAGGCAACAAGGAGCTGTATGACAAAAAGACTGACTTCGAGAAAAGCCACAACATCCGATGCTTTGTGTTTGAAACGCCGATCACTGTTTCGGGCAAGAAGCAAGGGGCGTGGATGAGCAGTACAAAAGGCGCAGAGTACTAACCAGTAAGTCCTGCATTAATCAGCATTTGTTGATAATGATGATGCAACTATGTCTCAGACACTGCTCATCACTGTAACATATTAAGGAATTTAAAGCCAGCAACATTTTCCTTGATATTACAGCTTGTTTTATTGATTACAAAGTATCACGTTTATGCTAGCCTCTGTAATTTTAATCAGATATGGTGAGGGGAGGAGGGGGGTTATTACTCTTCTGTCCACATCATCTCAAGGTTCAGTTGTTATCTTGCTGTGTAAATAATCATATTTACATTTTATGACTTGACTAACTTGTGACTGTTTACACTTAATGGATACAGTTTAATATCCTGTAAAGAGGAGAAGGAGTAGCAATCATCTTTGATTTCTATTTGTTGGTTAGTCCCAACTCATTAAAAACCTTAGTTTTCCTCATCCAAATTGCAAAGCACTAAAACCACTTCTATTTGTTGTTGTATCATCCACCAAGTCCTTATTCTCAATTTTTAGATCAGTTCTCAGACTTCCTATCTGATGTAGTGTTAAATACAGATAAGCAGATTATAGTGGGAGATTTTAACATTCATGTTGACACTAAAAGTAATCGCCTAAATACAGCCATTAATGCTATCTTAGACTCAAAACATTAACAAACCTACCCACCTTTGTCTTCATTCTCTGGACCTTGTGCTGACATATGGCATTGTGTGTAAAGAAATAACAGTATTTCCTCATAACTCTGCCCTGTCTGACTATTTTTGAATTTAATTTAACTTGTACTCCACACCTAAAAGAATTTTTCACTATAGTAGATCATTATCGGACAATGCTGTAACAACCTTCAAAGAATCTGTTCCATTTATAATTTCCTCATTATCACAGAAAAACACAGTGGAGGGCAGTAATAATGTTTCTCTCCTTTCACAAACTGATTCTCTTGTTCATAGTTTTACTTCCTCATTGCCTGGAGAATTAGACAGTGTAGCCCGCTTGAAAAAAAAGGTAATCATTCATAGGAGTCTAGCTCCCTTGTTTAATTTAGAGCTGCGTACTTTAATGCAATGTAAGAAAATTGGAAAGAAAATCGCGGTCTGGTTTTTCAGGTTCCAATGTAAAATTGATTTTGTATTTGTGCCTGAATTTGAATATTTTTCAAAGCTGAATTTAAGTTAGAATTACATAAAATTTTTGATATTATTGTTATTGCTATTGTCAATGTTATTATTACATGAATATTATTATTATTATGATGATTATTATTATTATGTGTCTAATATGTCTATTCCGGTCGAGAACCATGTCTTCAGACTTTAGACCCTGGCTGACCCTAATTTTTTTTTTATAACATGCCATGTCTGGCAGAGTTGCACTCAGAATTGTGGAGCATTAAAGCTAATGCCATAATGCTCTGCTTGATATATATAGATATATATATATCTATATCTATATATAGATATATATATATACAGTATATATAAAAAAACTTTATTGGAAACTGCTTTGGGATCATTTTAATTGCAATGGACACAGAGACTGAAATCAAAAGGATAAAGGGAGAGAAGGAGGAAAGAATAGACAAGAGACAAAAGGATGAAGAGAATACAAGATACTAGAAGACTGCTTCTACACCGGCAGAAATATATATAACAACAGCAATGTTACCAAAAAGTGCACTAACGAATGCAAGATGTATTTGGTGGAAACTGCAGCGCAATATAAAACATCTGTGTATCTCTTAATACCTGGACGGGAATACCAGGAGGACCACCGCCGGGACTACCGCAACCTCCCCAGAGAAGAGCAGAGGAGAGCACTAGGGGAACAACCCAGCTGCCACATTGCAGAAGCCCCAGGGAGTTGCAGCGACGAGCCCACAGGCCCCACTGGCAGCCGTCTACGCCGTAGTAGATCCAGCCTTGGACCCATAGACCTGAGAAGACGGGGCCTCCGCTGTTGTTGTAGAGTGCATATAAAAAGAAAGCAGGTGGGGAAGAGGGTCTGTACCCGCCCCCCAAGAACCCTCAATGTCTACATGCAACTTAACCCTCAGAGGTGGGTGCATGCACCAGAGGTGAGGTTAATAAAATACACTCCCCTCTGGATGCCATTAAGCATGCCCACCCCCAAGGCCCTACATGTGCCTGTCATGAAAATGTAAAAAGAGAGAGTATCTAAGTTGCACATTAAAATTGGGGCCCAGGCTGCCATGGGATCGTGGAGATGGAAGGCCCTCGAGACACTCTAGTGACACACCTGCACTCCAGGGCCCTACATGAGTGGCAGTTTGATGGAGCGGACGGAGGTAGGGGGCCAGGGATGGGGATGGGAGGCCTGGGGGGTAAAATGCTCTGTTTATGGAAGCAATCTTGCCTAATGAAAGAGCCTCTGACGAATGGTTTGGAAAATACCACAATCAGGCAAATTTTCCAGATTACACTATCCTAACGCAAAGTATAGTGCATAACTGAAGTGGAAAGAAAATGCTACACAGATTTCAACCTTTTTCACTAGTAAAAAATTATCCCCCTAAATCAAGTTGCCTACCTAGTAGTAGGCAACTTGGTAAACCAATAACAAGACAGTGTAATATATTGAAGGTAATTGCTTATCTTAATTTTTTATGTCCTGTTTTATAGACTCATTCATGAGTCAAAGACTTGTGAGAAGATCTGTACATTTTGTACTATGGCGTTTGTACTATTCAATTTTTGCTCTGTTTTATCCTGTTCTTTCCACCTCACAGTTAGGTTGTGTTGGTCTAACACATAAAATGCCAATAACTCATATTAAAGTTGGTGATTGTAATGTGATCAACTGTGAATTATTAAAGCCTTGTTTATTGTACTATTCTGGATTATGTTTGAGGAAAAAAAAGAAGAAAAAATCTGCATACATTTTGTAAGCTTTTGGTGTCTTTAACATGTTCTACTGCTGTGAATATGTTATAAATATATAGAAATAATCAATGCTTTATTATATCTAATGGCACAAAGATTGCAAAGATGTTATTATCTCTCCTAACTGGGACACCTAATACCTAAAGCAGGATCTGTTTATTGCACTTGGGTTACCCGAGTCATAAAATAATCCCCAACACATCTACATGGCTTTGATAAAGGAAGCTAGGGATGGGGAGGTTGCTTGAAGAGATGTTGGTTGGTTCCACAGTCCACCGTCAGTAGGCGTTCCAGGAGGTGGAAGGGAGGTTAGTTTAAGAGCAAGTTGGGCTGTGATTCAGTGTTTTCGTCTTGGATCTGGACAACTCATCTCTGTCTATCCCTTGTTTGGTTGAAAGATTCGGTTGATTTGGAAATCCAGAGGGGATACAAGCTGCAGCCATGGCAGGTGAGATCTATTCTAGATGCCAACCCAGTAAAATTGTTTATTTTCCAGAAAAAAAAACAAAAATTATATTTTCTTTTTTTACAGTAAAGACATTTAATGTATGTTTCTAAGCATAGACAATTCAAGCGTTATTTTCTTATTTTATTTGACATCTGTCTGAACCAATTACATTAACGATGCCCAATAAGACATATGTTGCCCTTTTTCTGCAGATAAAGAAAAGAAGAAGAGCCCAAAAAGAAGCGTAAGCTCCAGTGTCCAATATTGTTCTGCCATGTTGACAATCTGTTGCTCTGATGGTACCAAACTCTCTTTATTCCTCTTCTTTAAAACAGGCCACTGTGTTCGGCTACCCAGTAAGCATCTTTTTTATTGTGGTCAACGAGTTCTGCGAACGTTTCTCCTACTATGGCATGCGAGGTGAGTAACCTACACTGGATTCACTGAAGAAGCTTCTTCTCACACTTGTATCTAATAATGCTATTAAGCATTTACATTTGGTGTGTAAGGAGTGTTTTTATCTACAGGGCCTTGAAAAAGTATATTATAATAGACTCCAAAAATGTGAAGTGGAACGAAAATGTTAAGTGGTTTTCACATGTTTTTTTCTCGTACAATCTAAAAATTGTGGTGCGCATTTGTATTTAGCCCCCTTCACTCTAATACCCCTAAATAAAATTCAGTGAAACCAATTGACGTCGGAAATCACTTAATTTAATTTACTCTTTGCATAAATATAACCTTATTTGCAAACAACCATGCCTTTGGCAGCATCATATTGTGGAGATGGTTTTCTTCTTGACTGGTTGATTTAATGGATTGATTCATTTATTTAGTTCATGACAGAAAAGAGTTGAAGAAAATAATAGAAATAAATGATTAAACAGATTTCACATTGTTTGCAGCATAGCAGCTACTTGTTGAGTTTTAAACAGGTAAAATAAGTATAAACTTATTAAATCCTTCCCTAGTGTCCCTATTTCAACACTATCTTTGTTCAGTCATATGTGTGGAGCCATTATTAGCCATTTTGTATTACGTAAACACTCATTCATCTTCCTTTAGTTAGCTGGTAGTATTAACAGTTATACACCACTTTGTGGTGTTAGATAAAATCTCAATAAAACTTATCCAAGTTTGTGGTTGGAACATGAAAAAACTGTGAAGAACTGCAAGGCACTGTCCATTTGTGCACGAAAAAAAGTTTCAGTAAGCATTTCTGTACTCTCATCTTTTAAAATATTGAATGATTACATATTTTCAGGCCCAAATTTGTATTTTAGTGTAGCCATGGCAGACCTTTAAAGTGAAAAGTGTATTTAGTCTAAATAAACATGAAATAATATCCATTATTTCTGCCTGCAGTTTGGTAAAGGAAGAATACAAAGCAGCACAAAATGTGCTTCTAACTATATTCTAACCTATATATGCAAATGCAAGTTGCAAATGCACCTTTGTATATATGTATATATATTTAAGGACATAACGATATATGCATAAATACATCTTATAACGCATAAATAAAACAACAACAGAAACACAGAGAGCAAAGTGTACCGGAGTCAAATTTCTTGTTTGTATGTACAAACTTGGCAATAAAACTGATTCTGATATTCCTCTCCATTCCCACTTTAGCTATACTGGTGTTGTACTTCAAGAACTTCTTAAGGTGGGATGAGAACTTCTCCACAACCATCTACCACACCTTTGCGGCTTTCTGCTATCTCACTCCCATCCTGGGGGCGATCATTGCTGACTCGTGGCTCGGGAAGTTCAAGTGAGTGACCCGATGATTCCTTATTACAGGACTTTGTTTTCTCTTGCTAGCTGCATGTGTTGCATGTAAAAAGTTCAACTCAGTTTAATCCAGTTTAATTAATTCCATCATTTTATGAGTTCACTTCAATTGGATTTGATTTTGTTCAGTTCCATTTGTTTCAGTTAAATTCATTCCTAATCAATAAGTTCAAATAATTTATTTCAATTCGGTTCAAGGTGTTTAAATTCCATTCAATTCAATTAAGTTGAGTTCATTTCAGTCCAATTCAATTAAGTTTAATTAAATTTTGCTAATGAAATCATTTAAATTGTGTTACATTTCAATAAATTCTGTTTAGTTAAGTTGAATTAAATCTGGTTCAACTTTGATTATTTTTTGTGTAGTTTATTTTAGTTAAGTTTAATTCAGTTTATTTTGTTTTTAGGCTACTTGAGTTTATTACATCTAAATTAAGTTCTATTCAGTTTAATTGAGTTCAGACGAGTTAAGTTTAGTTTAATTGAATTTCATTTAGTTTAGTTACATTCATCTCATTTTAAATATATTTTAAGTTTAGTTTGGTGCAATGTATAGCATGTATTCTATATATGTGTCTTGGGGGAGGCACTGTGGGGAAGTTCATGTTGGGGTATATGGGCGGTGCAGCTCCCTGGGGCTTTTGCACTGTGGCTGCTGGGTGGTTCCCCCGGGCCCTCCTCTTTGTTTACATAATACCAGCTCACAGCAAATATGTCAAAGCACTTTACAGTACAAACTAATCAAATTCATATGCAGTGATAAATCATCAAATCAATCCAATCATACAGAGAGATTAAATGGTTAAAGGGTGCCTCAGAGAATCAGCTGTTAGATTTTCACCCCTGTTCTCATCGTTACTTAGAGATGGTATACACCTGGTTCACTGCTTTCTATTTCCTTCCCCCTTTCTGCACAGAACCATTATTTACCTATCCATTGTTTACGCGCTGGGACAGGTCATCTTGGCCGTCAGTTCTATCCATGACATCACAGATGGAAACAAGGACGGCGAACCTGACAACATGGCTGTGCATATGTAGGCTGAAAAAATTAAGAACTCAACACAAGTTGCCCGGCATGTGTTTAAAGTGTGTATGTGCTGTGTTTACCCCCCAGAGCTCTGTCCATGGTGGGCTTGCTTCTCATTGCCCTGGGAACAGGAGGCATCAAACCCTGTGTGGCTGCCTTTGGGGGGGACCAGTTTAACGAAGATCAGGTTAGATGTTGCACTCACATACAAAACAAAGAGGGTTAATGTGAGAAAAACACTAGTTTACGTGCTTCTATGCAAAACACTGTGTGCCACATTTGATACATACAGTCCTCTCCATAAAACATGGTAGTGGTGACAATATGCTGTGGGGATACATTTATTCTGCAGAGAAAAGGAACTTTCTGATTTTTATTTGTAAAAATTCTAAAAAAATGTAAATCTTACCATTCGTAAGAAGGTGCTCTGGTCAGATGAGACCCAGATTGAAGTCTTTGGCCCACATGTGATAAACCTAGTGTGGCCGAAAACTTACATAGGCACGGACCCTTCCCCTTAAGCTCAGCTATCAGTTGCACCTGGTCAGCACTTTCTCTATCTCTGTTTTGTTTCCGTTAGTTGTTTATTAACAATATTCATGACTCATTTATGGGCTTTATTACAGTATGTGACCAAGATTGCTTAATAATGTAAGGAACCTACCAACGGGGAGACTGGACGAGTAGATGACACAGCATTGGGCATATTTACCATCATAAAATCCCTAAACCTTCAAGCCTACCTGTTAAATTAGCTTAAGGAAAGGACCTTAAAGTGTCCAATACCAATACCCCTTGAACATTTTACCAGAGAACCTTCTTCCCCATGGAAGGATCCATAAGTTTATAAATTAAAATTGGACAATTCTCTATGTCTGTATTTTTTAGAGGCCATGCATGAATTATAATAACAATAACAGTACTGATGAAATACAAAATATACAGAAAATGGATAGAAATGTATGATTATAAATGTTAAAGTTAAACAAACAGAATCAAAATAAAGAATCATATATATTAGCACATACAGGGGTTGGACAATGAAACTGAAACACCTGTAATTTTAGTGTGGGAGTTCTCATGGCTAAATTGGACCAGCCTGGTACCAGTCTTCACTGATTGCACATTGCACCAGTAAGAGAAGAGTGTGAAGGTTCAATTAGCAGGGTAAGAGCACAGTTTTGCTCAAAATATTGAAATGCACACAACATTATGGGTGACATACCAGAGTTCAAAAGAGGACAAATTGTTGGTGCACGTCTTGCTGGCGCATCTGTGACCAAGGCAGCAAGTCTTTGTGATGTATCAAGAGCCACGGTATCCAGGGTAATGTTAGCATACCACCAAGAAGGACGAACCACATCCAACAGGATTAACTGTGGACGCAAGAGGAAGCTGTCTGAAAGGGATGTTCGGGTGCTAACCCGGATTGTATCCAAAAAACATAAAACCACGGCTGCCCAAATCACGGCAGAATTAAATGTGCACCTCAACTCTCCTGTTTCCACCAGAACTGTCCGTCAGGAGCTCCACAGGGTCAATATACACGGCCGGGCTGCTATAGCCAAACCTTTGTTCACTCATGCCAATGCCAAACGTTAGTTTCAATGGTGCAAGGAGCACAAATCTTGGGCTGTGGACAATGTGAAACATGTATTGTTCTCTGATGGGTCCACCTTACTGTTTTCCCCACATCCGGGAGAGTTACGGTGTGGAGAAGCCCCAAAGAAGCGTACCACCCAGACTGTTGCATGCCCAGAGTGAAGCATGGGGGTGGATCAGTGATGGTTTGGGCTGCCATATCATGGCATTCCCTTGGCCCAATACTTGTGCTAGATGGGCGCGTCACTGCCAAGGACTACCGAACCATTCTTGAGGACCATGTGCATCCAATGGTTCAAACATTGTATCCTGAAGGCGGTGCCGTGTATCAGGATGACAATGCACCAATACACACAGCAAGACTGGTGAAAGATTGGTTTGATGAACATGAAAGTGAAGCTGAACATCTCCCATGGCCTGCACAGTCACCATATCTGAATATTATTGAGCCACTTTGGGGTGTTTTGGAGCAGCGAGTCAGAAAATGTTTTCCTCCACCAGTATCACGTAGTGACCTGGCCACTATCCTGCAAGAAGAATGGCTTAAAATCCCTCTGACCACTGTGCAGGACTTGTAGATGTCATTCCCAAGACGAATTGACGCTGTATTGGCCGCAAAAGGAGGCCCTACACCATACTAATAAATTATTGTGGTCTAAAACCAGGTGTTTCAGTTTCATTGTCCAACCCCTGTACTTTACTTGCAAGTTGTTCTTGCTTTGATGATGCAAATGAATGTAACCTGATCTTGAGCATAAAGTTACATGTTAAAAGGTTGTGTCCAACAGGAGAAGCAGAGAGGCAGCTTCTTTTCCATCTTCTACCTGTCCATCAACGCAGGCAGTCTGCTGTCCACCATCATCACCCCTATCCTCAAAGGCAGGGCCACCTTCTCAATTCCATCAGATATACTTAAAATACATCAGATTTATCACAGTTATTGTTTGAATATGTGTGTTCTGTGGTTTCCAGCTCAGACATGTGGTATTCACACTCAGCAGGACTGCTACCCATTGGCCTTTGGAGTCCCTGCTGCTCTCATGGTGGTCGCTCTTAGTAAGGACTTAATTTGATTTGACTGATGGTAATCAAGGAGTAAATTCAGAAAACAGATAAAAAGAATTCAGATATTTGTGTTTCTAGTCGTCTTCATCCTCGGAAGTGGCATGTACAACAAGACTGCTCCATCAGGCAACATCCTGGTGAAAGTCTGCAAATGCATCTTTGTAAGTGGCTCCTCAAAGATGATTTCATATAAGTTTGATTTGAACATGTAATTTACATCTGAATGGTCTCATTCTCTGTTTGCAGTTTGCTGCCCAAGAACGGGTTTTTCGCACCTTCTCCAAGTCCCCAAAGAGGGAACACGGATGGAGGGGCTAGGGAAATATGTGTAGGGGTAAGGAAGCTTATGCAATAATGAGTGAAAATGAGAATGACAATTCCAGTTTTTGAAAAATGGAGGACAATCTATATTTATGATCTTTTCTGCTTTGGTCTAGAAACTTCTAATTGCCCAGGTGAAGATGGTGTTGAAAGTGCTGTTCCTCTACATTCCCTTGCCCATGTTCTGGGCTCTCTTTGAGCAACAGGTTAGGGGTTTTGACACCAAAGGGACTTCTGATATTGTCAAAAAAATATTAATCTTTCTGTTTTTTCTGCCCTTATAGAATACCCAATCTAACAACAAAATTATTTAGTCGGGGTTCTACATGTTTTAGACCCTCAGTCACGGGCCCTACGACTGCACTTATAGCAGCTTGATAACTTTGTCTCTTAAACAGCAGTTAGTTTCCACAGCAAACATGCCATGGAAACAATTTCCAAACAGCCAATCTTCAGTCAGCTGATTGGCAGTGTGCAGTAGCAGTAGGTGGAGGTGTGGGGCAGCTATAAGCTCAGTTCCAGACAGAGAGCAAAGCTCCTGTCTCTCCAACACTTTTTGCATTTTCATTAAAAACTCTAAATTAAAATTTTTAAAAAACCTTGGGGAAACCCTTTGATCGGTACTGGGCTCATGTCTATTTGAAGTTCTATGTTCTAGTTTGCTGTTAGCCACAAACTAAACTAGAATTGTGTTTGTTCCAAAGGGCTCAAGATGGACCTTCCAGGCCACTGCCATGGACGGTAACTTTGTAAGTTCTCTTCGTTCTGCTCTGGAACTCTTAAACTCGACCCACAGAAAAGAAGATTGCTAAACCAAGATCTTTTTCTCTTTAAAAGGGGTTTGGGTAGATCCCGGGCCCGAGCCATCAGGGGCTCTTGGTGTTTTACCTTCACCCCTGCTGACTGAAACTGATTGAATGAAGTGTCAGCCTTTCCACTATTCCTCCCACCAGACTGTCAACCCAATCCTGATCCTGATAATGGTCCCGGTAGTGGACATCATAGTCTACCCACTTATTGCCAAATGCAAAATAAACTTCACGTTAGTCCTTTTTTCTAAACTTTTCAAATTTGATCTGGTCTGAGATTTTGCATTAGCCCTGATCCATAGTGGCTGAATGAGTTTGTTCGGTTCTGTTTTCCAGTCCCTTAAGGAAAATAACTGTGGGGATGTTTCTTGCGGCCCTTGCATTTGTGGCTGCTGCCGTGGTTCAGCTACAGATTGATGTAAGTGAAACACCAACATGTAACCATATGTTAGGAATGTTCAACATACGTGAAGCTCGTGAAGTGTGATTTCTTCTTTCTTCCAGCCAACCTTGCCTTCTTTCCCATCAAGCACTGAGCAGCAAGCTAAGTTCATTAATATGGTTAACAGACCCATAAATATCGTGGCTGGAAATAATAATTTCACATTGGAGTCTTTTGAGGTATGAACATGCAGTGGGAAACATACATTTTTAGCCCATTTTACAGCCACAGTCTGATGAGCTCCTTTGCTTTAAAAGGTAAAATGCTAAACTGTTTTCTCCCACAGGGTGGACAAGATTATTTTACATATACGGAACCATTTAACCTGACAGTAGATTCTGTTTCCAATGAACCAATCAACTTAACAGCTGGCACTCGTAATACCATTGTCATTGTTGAAGAGGAATCCTTTCTGACCAGTATAAGGGTAAGCATACTGGTTAAGATCCAAATCAAACTCAAATCACATTTATTTTTGTTTCTGTATAATACTGAACAACAAGATAGATTTTGTTCTTAGAGGTGTTCTCTATCTTCAGTTCAACGATATTGCTAAAAAGCCGGACAAGGGCGCTAATGCTATCAGGTCAGCTTCATTTTGATATCATGTAATAATAAAAGTTGGTCATGCATTTTATGAATTTCTATAAAACCCCCACCAAATGATGCTCACTGCAGTATTTTTGTACTTTTCAGCAATTGCATTAAATTTCTCATGATAATCCCAGTCAATGAGCATTTGACTATAGATTTTGCATTACAAAAATACAACATAACATGTTATTAGCTTGTACTGCTAGCAAATCCTAGCTAAGAAACATTGCAAGCACTGGTCCCAGGCCCCTGCCGTTCACACGTTTTCCAAAATATCTGCCATCACCTCCCTTCGTCACTGGGTAATAGTCAGGGTATAACAAAACTGTGAATGCGGGACTCCTAAATTTTTGTATTCATTGTGTTGTTTTCTCTCTTTCAGATTTTTCAATGGTTTTAGCTCCACTTTGAATTTGAAAGTAGGTCAGGAAGAGTATGGGAACATCACGGCCAACGACATGTCCATATATGTTAATGTGTCACAAGGGGTGTAAGTTTGATTTATTTTGGCTGCTACACCCAGTTCCTCTAAAGAATTATCTTTTTTCTAACTGGTAACTTTGTTTTCACAGGCCTAAATTCTTAATCATGAATATCGATGGGAATACCTGTGTCTTCAGTAGAAACTTTAGCTTTGGCAGTTCTTACACTTTCATCATCCCACCAACCTTCACATTTGGAGAAAATGTTAGTTTTAAATCCAGTCTGTGCAAAATTATTCCTGGAATGTACTGGTTTTGTTGAACTAAATTATTTCTGTATTGCAGTGTGAACAGCACATCAAGGAGATAGAGGATATCAAGCCCAACACCTTCCACATGGCCTGGCAGATTCCTCAGTACTTCCTTATGACATCAGGAGAGGTGGTCTTCTCTGTCACAGGGTTGGAGTTCTCATATTCGCAGGTAACGAATACTCTTTCTTTCAAAAATGGGGGAAAAAAACAGTCATCAGAAACAGTTCTAAGTACATACATTTCTGCTGTTCAGGCTCCCTCCAATATGAAGGCTGTGCTGCAGGCTGGTTGGCTGTTATCTGTTGCAGTAGGAAATATCGTTGTGTTGATTGTTGCAGGGGCTGCCACAATTCCAGCTCAGGTGAGTGGATGCTTTTTATTCTTCTTTTTGACTTTTATGTGACAGAAGGCTTCAAAATGATACCGGGTATATTTGCTTTTATTGTTAAAAGTTTCCAAGCAACATGACATTGTTAATAATTGGATTTTAAGGCATAAAACCCCATTGTTCTTACCAGGTTTAATAGGTTGTTCTACCATCTACTGGGCTGTTTATGTATAAAATAAAAAAGGACACTGTATTAAAGAAGTCTCTACATTTATTTGCACCTATGGCAAAGTTGTTTCAAAAGAAAACTAAGTTCAGCTTTTATTATTATTTTATTTATCTTATACAAAAAAATGGGAAAAAAAAACCCACAAATCATTGATTTAAGTCACTTGGCTTCAATAAGAAAATAACTTAATTAAATAGAGCATTTTTTTATATGTCAACCAGAATATTTGGGAACTTTAAATTACCAATCAATTATCTGTCGTCTCTTTGGGATTTAAATAAAACATGGCAAAGAGGCCCACTTTCCCAGTTTAAAGAGGCCTCTCTTCAAAATGGGAAATACAGAAGTTAGGCCAATGTATGTAGATCTTGAGATCTTCAGGAGTCAATAAGAAAATTGCTACTCACCTTAACTTGTCCATATTTATTGTCATAGGGTAAATTATTTGGAAGAGCAGCTCATGCCGTCCAAATATGGTGGAGAATCTGTGATGCTGTGGGCCTGTTTCTCTTTGAATGGCTCTAGGACCTCTGTTAGAGTGCATGGCATCACAAAATCTTCTAAATACAAGGATATCTTTAATAATAACTGGTTGGCCTTTGTTGGAAAACTGAAACTTTTTATCACTGGGTCTTTGAGAAAGATTTACAACCCTAATTGACCTATTAATTAACTATTTTCCGGGGCCATCTCAATTCACCAACCTAAATATCTCTGAGGTTTTTTTTAAATCAGCAATAGAAGGCTTTTTCAACATATTTACCAGGAGCACCAATATGAGTGGAGGACATTGGAGGAATTGTCTAAGCATAGAAATCCTGAAAACTCCACCAAAACTGCTTTAATAACAATTCAGTTAATCTCTATATAATACCAGGTTCAGACATGTCGTCCCAACTGAAGAACTCATTAAATATTTATATATTTTCAAAAATGTCAATTTCTTGTGTGTTTCTCTTTAACAGTGGGCTGAATACATCCTCTTTGCCTCTTTGCTGGTGTTTGTGTGCATAATCTTTGCCATCATGGCCTACTTCTACACATACATTGATCCGGCAAATATAGAGGCCCTTTTTGTCAACTTGGAGCCTGAAGATAAAAAGAAGAACTTGGAAATGACCGAGACGGACATGGTTGAGAACCATAATGAGAAAAGGAAGATTTCAGATACCAGGTCCAACGAGGATAAATCTCACCAGACCAACTTCTAAATCAAGACCTCTTCCGGCTTCTGGCATATACAAAGCTGCTGGGTTCTGTAGGTCATGCCTAGGAGTGTCTGTGTTGCCTAGGTCCTTTGTTTTGACAAAAACTAAGAATTAGAGTTAAGGTATAACCAGATTGGGATCGGGAATCGGAAGCTGGTTGAGAACAGTGAATAAACATTGCTAGTGTAGGATTTTATTAAGACCAGTATCCGGATCTCAGTTTAAAATCTAAAGAGAATATGCTATTTTGATGATAATGTAGGCTTTGACTGTAATTTGTGACCAGTGTTTTTGTGGAACCCCCCCCCCAAAATTTCAAATTTCTATTTATTTCCAAACACAGTATTGTATGTATTATAACACTATTATGACTATTTTATCTGTGTCATGATGGAGATGAATATCTAAGACTTCGTAGTTGGCTAGAAATGCTCCACATTCCATTGTGACCCAGGAGTATACTGCTCTGCGCAGGGGTTGGTCAACAAAGTCTATAATAAAGAGGCTAACATGGCACCATCTGTGATTAAACCAAGTGAAAATCAAATGTGCATTAAAATGAATATTTACTAAAAATCTGTTGACTGCTGTGAAAATTATTTAATATATTTTTAGGAGAAACCCAGTTATTACGTACAAAATTGCGAAAAAATTACGATATGTAGATAAATATTATATTATAGTCAGAAAAAAAATCCAATATAACTCTAAATTCCAATGTAAAGTAATGAACATATTTTTCACTAATGGTAAAAAAAAACATGGTAGAAAATGTTTGTTTCGATAGCTGGGATGAAACCTTGTGCACTATTGTTTTGGATGGTTCATTCAGTGGTGACACCAGATGGTTTTTTCCAGCAGGTGCTAGGGGGGAACAAGTGGTTTTGGTGAGGGTGATGGGCTATGAAATGGTCAACACCTTCAACATATCTTAAAATCTCCCGCAGCGTGCCTAAAATATGGACAAATTCTGCTTCTCAACAAAGAGTAAAGATTTTTTTAAAAATCATTGGTGGTGTTATACTTTTTGAACAGTAGGTGGCGCCTATGAAACCTCTGTTGGGTTTAATTAAACGTGTAGAGGCGATAAATAAACGCCAGGTGGCGCTTTTGGCGGCGTTTAGTAGACTCCAATAGGTAATGCCTTCCATTTCGGCTGTCGGTTCAATTGATACTTATCTGGGACGGCACGGCTATCTCCCCCTGCCCCAGACCTGAGAGGGTTTCCTGGGTTTTGATTGGTTGTCAGGAGGCCTGGCTGCTTGGTGCCAATCACGCTGAGCTCACGCGGGGTGAAACGTAGTTTAACCTTTGACTTCTTTTACAGTTAACAAAATTTAGCTCCGCTAACTGATAAATTTGAAAAAAATCACGTCTTCAAAAACTGGAACGTTTTCCCTGGGTGTTTTTATCAAGGAAGCCGCCGTAAAGAGGACAAAACATAGCATGGACCCCGGCTAACAATCCTGGTTGTTCGGGGCGGCTCCTGGTACAACCAGGAGTTCTTCATCTGAATCTGTTTTGTGGTAGTCTAAACTGACCCAGAAATGAAAAAGTAAGGTGACATTTGTTGGTCGTGTTGTTTGTAATGAACCTGGTGCTACTTTTAAAGGTCACATTGGTGCTGTTTTGTGTTTCCTGTAGAACAGAAATGGCCATTTGTTCTCAAATTTGGATGGGTTATTTTTTTGTACCATAATATTTAAGCAAGCTTTGTTGTTGGCTTTGTACACATTTAGTAGAAAGTAGAACCAAGGTTTATCCAGCAGCATAGTTTGTTTAGTTCAAGAGAGGTTTCCACCTAGACATTTGAAGCTTGTGATGAGATATCTTGAATACTTGATACTTGAATCTATCAGATATTTGGGAATAGAAATAACACAAGATTTTGGAGATCTCAATAATAAAAACTATATTTAAGTACATGAAATACAAAAACATATAGAAAGGGGGAACACCCTTGCATTAGACCTTAGCTCAAGGACTGAGATTGTAAAAATAAACATCAAACCACAGCTTTTGTTTTTATTACAAGCATTTCCAGTAGAGGTCAGCCTAACTCAATTTACAACATTGGACAGGACCATTTCTGGGTTTATTTGGGGGGGATAGCAAGACCCAGAGTACAGGATGGAACTCTCCAGCCGTCCAAAGAAAAACGTGAAACGTCATTACCAAGATTAAGAGAATGCTATTATGCCTCGCAAATCAAATATCTATACTACTGGTGTAAACCAGATTTTTTGTGGAGAATAAGTAATGAAACAAAAACATTAGGACCGCCGATTGAAAGCATTGTTGGAGATAGGGAAATGTTTGAAGGGCATGACGTTTATTTGGACCCCATAACTAAACACCAACTAATTATATGGTTTAAAATACTCAAGAGACATAAAATCCAGACAAATGCCTCAAAACTAAAATGTGTAGCATATGATGACAATTTAAATTTTGCCTTGTATGACCAGAGTTATAACTACTGGACTTCCTTAGGGTTTACAGCATTGGGGTGTGTTGGAAAAAAATGGGCTGCTGTGGGGATAGTTTGTGATCCTACAAAGTACTGAATCAGGGGTTCTAAATACAAATAAACACGCTTTGTAAAAAAAAAAAAAAAAAAACCAAAAAACCAATTTCCTTCTACTTCATAGTGTTGTGATAAGAGTTTTCCAGAATAAATAGAAGTTTGGGGTGTTAATGTAACAAAATATGAAAAAGGTTAAGGATGTGAACATGCACTATTTATTTTATATATACAATAAGCCACAGTGATTAAGGCCACATCATGTACATCAAACAGACCAAAGTTCTCAGTTAGCATTAGACCTTTATTTCTCATGTCACTTTAAAAGCTTACATTTAACTTGGGAATTTTCAAATGACACAAGCAAAGATTATATACAGTACTAATAAATCAGCTAAAATAAAGGAAATCAAATGTACACATTTTGTTATTTCTGTAGAATGTTTTTTTTTTCTGAAAGGTATAGATATTTTTTGCCAGAGGCAGATGCCCATATCCATAAAGCATTCTGTGTTTCCATACTTAACTCTTTGCCGTTATAAAAATATCAGATATTTCTTAATTTTTCTCAATCCCTGTTTTGACAAGTGCATCTTGATGCGACTCCTCAACATTATTGCTGCAACAGCACAGTAGTAAATTCTGGAACTCTGAAGTAAACATATATAGTAAAACATGGCTATTAGCAACTGGTTTTGTTTCTATTTTTCTTCCTCTTACAGGAGTCTTTAAATACGCGACACTTTCAAAGTGCACAAAACGGATCTGAAAATTAGAACAAAAAAAAAAGAAAAAGAAAGGTGCAAATCATACTACTGGTGAAAGCGTGAGAGGGCATGGCACTTCTGTAGCAGGAGGTGGAGCTGACGAGGATGATGTTGGACTCTGCAGTTAGCTCGATCTGATCAGGCCAGAATAAATGATGCGATGTAACTGTGGTTAGATATGGGCCGGCTACCGGAACCACGGTTGTAAAAAGTTATGTTTTCCAAGCTGCTAAATCATAGTGTTCCTTGGTTGTAAAAAGTACTTTAATGAAAGTTAAGACGAAGCGCTAGAGCGTCTGGCGTTTTCTCTGACAGTATAGGGCAGGAATGCCCCGCCCCCACTTGTTGCTGCACTGTGGGCCAGCTAGCTGGATTATACTATATAATTTTGCTTACACTGATGTATCAAAAACAAACAAAAGAAAGCCCCAAATGTTATAGATAACGTTACAATAGGAATAACTCTCTTATCATTTTTGTTCAAATACAGCAAAACCGTATCTTTACTAAAGGCCATCAAACCATAATGATCCAAAGCCAGCACATGCCTGTTTTCTTTGCCACTTTTTCCTCTTTTCCACCTTAGTTTCTAAATACTGCTAAACCAAAAAAAAAAAATAATAATGATAATAATAAAATACTTTAAATGATATCAGTTTAATGTGGTTCCTTCTTGTAACTGTCCACTACCTTTATTCTTGTAGTAAAGTTGTTCAGCTCATGAAAAACACGAATACAGGTAGCAGTTTGGCTGTGTCTTCTAAACAAAGTTAACTTAATGATTCTGCAGGAAGTTGAAATGAAACACTGGAACTCATTCACTTGAAAAGTAAACACTGACAATTCTCACAGATGAGTGAAACAAAACCAACTAAAACTGCGACGAATGCTAGAAAGCTGAAAAAGGCAAGGCATTTTCTGTCGGAGTAACCTTTGAGATGTTTAAATACCTACTTTATCTTTAATCAGTATCTACAAAATGCGTGTTAATCATTTTGTACACAGTGATTTTCTGCAATGATAAACTTGTAATCATGTACAGCATGGCGCCCCCTCCTGCCTTGGAGGACAAAGTCCACTTAAAGCACTTTACCTGAGGTTTCTTTAAGAATGCTGCAATTTGCCTTAACAGGGAGGTTTATGCACTAGACGCAACACACTCACACACATACATATGCGCACACACACACACATATGCACACACACACACACACACACACACACACACACACAGCTTGTACACTTGGATAACATCCCTGCAGGTTCATCAAGCATGCTCTCATAGGTTTTGGGGATATGATGTCTGCATTAAGAGAATGGGGAGGGACTAAAGTCATCTTCGGGAGTCAAGGGAGACTTTTGGCTCCTCATCCAGCAAAATCCATGCAGACTCTGTTGTGTGAGGCATGAGGAGCATCACATGTGCAAAGCCCAGGGACAGACTTGGCTATTGCTGTTTTTTGCAGCTGGTCGCTTTTATTTCGAGTCTTTTTCTTCCTGCTGCACCATCCCAGCTTCCAAACATCTTCTCACGTTAATGGATAAAGAAGCTCTGCAAAGTGTCTCTGTTCTCCGCTTTGGAGTTCAGTCTCTTTTTTGTTTGTTTTTTTAAATAACAGGCTAAGTTAGCGCCCCTCACATGGAGGTCAAATGCAGCCAGCTGGTATTGAATGACTTGACCCTCAACGTTCAACCCTCTGACCTGGCAAGGGTGTTGATGGGATGTGGGGACCTGGGAGAGCAGGTTTGGGGTAGAGAGCCAACCTCTAGGGGGAGGAAGATGATCTTCTGCTTGTGGAGAAACTGTAAAAATAAAATAAAACAAGTCAGCAATGGAGCAGATAGTTATCTGTAGCTCTATTCTGTCTTAACATGACTAAAGCTGTTACCTCTGAAGCCTTTGCACCATGTGAGCCACAAGAGAATCAGAGATGCCAGGGTAGGCCTCTTCAGCCAGCAGGATGGCCTCTCTCAGCTCGTCCAGGACCAGGGGGTTCCCATTCACCTGCTCCTGCCGCGCCTTCAGCTGAGGTGGGGTTTAGAGAGGAAGAGATTAAATAAGAACAGTGACCCAGCCAATTAAAGTGCTCTGTAAACGTATCCACACCCTTTGAACCCTTTCACATTGTGTCACCTTATAACCACAGACTTCAGTGTATCTCATTTTTTTATGTGATAGACCAGCACAAAGTAGTCAATCAGTGTGAAGTGAAAGAAGGAAACACCGTTTTCAAAAATGTTCACAAATAGAACTCTAAAAGCCTCTCCGTCTCTGCTGAAGAAAGGTATGTTCACAGTATGATACTGCCACTACCATGTTTAAGTATAATGTGCAGTGTTTTCCACCATAGTATTAAGTATGTAGGCCAGAAAATTCAATTACAGAAGAGCAGTATTTATACCAACATTTAATCACGCACAGTTGGAGTCAATTTACTAATGATTTTAGACAGGAATACATGAAGACCACTATAAGTATACAGGCATTCTACTCGCACCGTTCAGTATATTTATAGCCTCATACAATTTTAATCACTAAATTCTGGCCTCTTAACCAGAGCACCTTTTAGATGTTTATGGTGTTCCTTAAATGGCTTGCAGCAAACTTTAGTGAGACTTTCTTTTTGCCACCTTCCGTCAATTCCAGATTTGCAAGGTCCGCAACTAAAAGTTTTCCTTGACAGGCTCTCCCACCTGAGCTGTGGATCCCTCCAGCTCCTCCAGAGTCCATGGCCTGTCGGTAGTGGGATTGTCCTATAATAAGTGTTCAATCCATCATCTTTTCAGATGATGGATTGAACACTGCTCACAGCTAAGGATATTGTTTTATCACCCAACCCTGCTTTAAACGTCTCCACAGCTTTGTCTCTGATGTCATCTTTGGTCTTGTTGATGCGGTTTGTTCAGTAATGTTCTCTGCAATCTGACGCCTTCCCAGAACAATTATCTTTCCTCTTGACAATTATGCACTACTTTGAATTGTAATGTGAATCATTTTGCAAGGCGCTGAATATAACATCTCTACAAACATTTCTCACCCAAAATGTCTTCAGCAGATAAGATCTCAAATGTATAATAAAACAACTTGAAGAAATCTAGAGGTGAAAAGATTGGAAGCAGTGCTTGACAACCAGCAGGTGGTGCTGTGATTGTCCTGGACACTGCAGTGGATTTGATTTTGTAAGGATGTTATCAAAATGTGTTGTACTCCCACCATCAGCAACTGAGATGAGACTGTATGCGTTTTTTCCCCAGACCAACATCGTCTTCCCACAGTGCCCCGAAGAAGGACCATTGGTTGTTTTCCCATCTGTAGAGAAATGTTTCTCGAGTAGCGCCAGATTTAATATTGTGAAAATACTCAAGGTCCAACAGTCTTACCTGCTCTTCAATCATAAAAGTCACATTCAAATGTATTGTTCTACAGCTGGTCATAAATGACGCATTTGAAGATTGAAGCTAGAGTTTATATCAAATCTGACTCGGGTCAAAGATGGCATCCATACAGACTATGGACATGTCTGATCTAAAGCATACCAGTAAGGTTAGCCTTTACAGTAAAGCAGACTGAATACATTTCACCCATGTTATTAGATGTTAAACCGTCCTCCTCGTTCGGCTCACTTTGACCCCAAATGTCATTCCTACCCCACACCTCACCACCGTCTCACTGGGCTTGTCCTGTACCACCCATTACCAAAGCTGAATTCATCCACAAAGACCGTGAAACTTCTTCTGACCATTTTCTTTCTTCTTGCATTAAACTTGCCCAGCAACTCAACCAGAAACAATACAAGCAATTAAACGCTTTTGCTTCAGTACAGTGAAAGGAATTGGAGGGGTCCCTAATCATCTTGCTACAGAGAAAATCTAAAAACACCCTGTTTCACACAACAGGAGATGGGAAGAAATATCCTCACAGAGTCTGAAAGCAAGGTTAAAGAAGAACCCAAAATTAAAGCAATGTATGACATATTACAGAGTCTGTTTGAAAAAAAATCGCAAAACAAAACAAAATCAAAATATTTTTTGTTTGAAAAAAACAAAAAGAAATCACATTATTGACTCATTCAGAGAGCAGACTAGGATCTTTACCTCTGCTAATGCAGGAGAAATGACCGTGGTCAGGCTCTGTGAATAAGGCCTCCTTGGAATGTCTTTTGTCTGAGGAAAGGCAGGAAGCAAGAAGAAAATTAAAACAGTGCAACTTCACATGGTGGACACGATAAATAATAAAAATGTTTCAGCATTGGCTGACCTGGTCCGTCACCCCTGACTGTCCCTCTCCGTTCTGCAGTTTCTTGGGATCCTTCTCTCGAATGGTGAAGATCCAATCATCACTGCCAAAGTCATTCCCACCCGACGCCTGGCCATCCTGTTCTCTGATCAGACGGGTATTTCAGAGGGATTGTCAGCATAAAAAAAGATATTGATCAGTTTTAAAATAAAAACTGAAGAATAAACAAACAAACATGTTTTCTCCCACTGTTGAAACTGCAATATACTTACGAGTCAGACTCATCTGAACTGGACTCTGTAGTTCTAGACTGCTCAGCCTTCCATCTCTTGTACTTGTCTACCAGCTCGGTCAGGTATGACGTCTTTTTCGCATAGCGGACAATCAATTTATGCTTCAGCAGTTCTTTGGCAGTCGGCCTCTGTGGAATGGGCAAAAGAGAGGCAATGCAGTCTGAACAAATGAGTATACAGAAATAATGAAGAATTACCATTACACTAGACTACATACAAAACTGGGCTCTTTGTTGAGGCAGGCCTCGATAAACTCCTTGAGAGGTTTGCAGTAGTTGCCCTCGAGTGTGGGCGGGTTGTTCTTTGGAATGAGGAATAAGACCTTCATGGGATGGAGGTCTGAGTGGGGCGGCTCGCCTTTTGCCAGCTCGATAGCGGTGATTCCAAGTGACCAGATGTCGGCCTGGAATGCACAGGAGAAATGGAGATAACTGTGCCTTGAACAGGGATGCAAACCCCTTCATGTGTTACATTTTCCTTGTTTTTATTATGGGTTGTTTGCATAGACCACCACAACGCAGTGCATAATGTTAAAGTGAAAACCATGCACTTTCTTTATTTCAAACATCTTTTACAAATAAAAGTCTGACAAGTGTGACATACTTTTATGCTGCCCCCCTGAGGCAATACTCTGTCAAACCACCTTTATTACAGCTGTAGGTTGCCAGGGGCTTGTCTCTAAAAGCTTTGCATGTGTGAAAACTAAAGTTTTGCATATTCTTTCTTGTAAAATAACTCAAGCCCAGCCAAATAAGTGCAACGGGTTTTCTTCAGGATTGTCCTGCCGTTAGCTCCACCCAACTTCCAAACAACTCCAACCAGCTGCCCCATCTCTGCAGAAGAAAAGCATCCGTACACTATGATGCTGCCTCCACCATGTTTCACTATTGGGATTGTGTGTTCAGGTTGATGTGCAGTGTTTTCTGCTGCACATAGCGTTCCCTACATGACTTGTGGAAAACGGCAAACAGGATTTCTTTTGGCTTTATTTCAACGTTGATTTTCTTCTATCCAGTCTTCCATAAACGCCAGATTTGTGGAGAATGTGATCAACAACTGTTCTGTCAACAGATACTCCCAGTTAAGCTGTGAATCTTTACAGCTCCTCCAGAGTGCTCAATGCTACGTTACAACATGTGTTTATAACCCAACCCAGATTTACATTTTTCCACATATTCCCAAGAACCGGAGATTCTGAATGGTGGTTTTTGGTTTTATTAGGAGTTTACACATTATACGATTTTAAGTTTCAACAACACCTAAAAAGGCAAATGATTTAGGAGGCATTTAGGGTAAAATAATGCATCATGGGATGCAAATAGAAAACCCTGGCTTTAAACTTACCTTAGAGTCATAAGCGGACTGTTTGATCACCTCCGGGGCCATCCAAAAGGGCGTCCCGACGAAGGTGTTCCTTTTGATCTGAGTGTCTGTGAGCTGGCCAGCCACTCCGAAGTCAGCCAGCTTCACCTCTCCTTGCTCAGACAGCAGCACATTGGCAGCTGTGGACCAGGAGCAGGGTGACAAACGTAAGGCTAGAATAGTGGAAAAACTCAGCTTCATCTTTACAAAGCTGTCCATCTACATCATCGATTTGGCATCGACCTCAATTCTCAGGTGAAATACAAACTGTATAATGAATGAAGGCTTAAGTGGATCTCAATAACATTAATGTGCAATATGATATGTATGCACTCTGAATCCATTTAGTCAGTAAAATGCAGTCAGTCAAGTACCTTTAATATCTCTGTGGATCTTCTTCTCTGAGTGCAAGTACTCCAGACCCTTTAGGATCTCTCGGAGGATTGTGGCAATCTGAGTCTCATCTAAAGGGCCGGGCTCCATCTATGATAGGAAACAAACAGAAACAGGGATAAACGGCAATCAGGATCTGCACTCGTTTGACTAAATGGCAGCAAAATGTGTAGATACATTTTAAACTGGTTTGGATTTGTTTTGTTGGCTGGTGATGTACAGGACTTGACAAACAGAAATGGATCAATCAAAGTCAATCTTAGTCAATAACAAGTGTATTAAAATATAAATACAAGAATCATTATCCTATGGAAACCTACAGCGCCATGAAAAACCTTTTGCCCCCTTGCAGATTTCTTCTGTGTTTTTTTTTGTCACGCCTAAATGTTTCAGATGATCAAACAAAACTGAATGTAAAAAAGACAAACATAACCAGACTAAATATAAAATACAGTTTTTAAATTAGGTT
This sequence comes from Crenichthys baileyi, assembly GCA_036173005.1. Lineage (NCBI taxonomy): Eukaryota > Metazoa > Chordata > Actinopteri > Cyprinodontiformes > Goodeidae > Crenichthys > Crenichthys baileyi. Next base: position 89,764 of record JAHHUM010000934.1, read on the forward strand.
TTTATTTAATAGAAGAAAAGATATCTGAACCAACCCAAGTAATCTTCCCTGCTGTTAAATCAGAAATCAGCTGTGATCAACTTAACATTTTTGGTTAATTTCATGAGCCACACCAGGGTTTGATTATTACCAGATCTGGTTGCCTTGACTAGAAGATGTACGGTCCCTCACGCACACTCTGACCCATACGTACGCTCCTTTTTGAACACGGGAAACTTGTGACGCAGGTGGGGAATTAAATTCTGCATCATGATTCCAAATCAAACTTCAGTCATGGATCAACTTTATTACAAACATTCAGAACCGCAGTGTTATTTATGTTGCCCTGTTGAGCCATAACTATAAATAAGGACCTCTCCAAAAAATAAAGGCCTATAGGCCAACTTAAATCTTAAATTAAGGTCCACACAACATCTCAGTTTTCTCATCATCACATTCCTCTCCCCCATGATCACCAGGGTACCACAGATCAACACATAAATTGTGACAAGGTGTGAGCCAATAACACTAATTGCTGTAAACATTTTAATACCGGGGTCACATTCGTGCATAATGTAGCTGGCGCTGCTGGAAGACCTTGCAATTGGGAGAACTAGGAGGGAACGCGTTTTTTTTAAAGGGATCACCAAGATTTCCTGGCCCATGATGATTACTGGCTGATATGCCGATTAAACTCACAAGAGCAGTTCAGTTACAGGTGTTAACCACTCTGGGGTTCCTGGCAACTGGCTCTTTAAAGCGCGTATTAGCCGACAGGTATGTGTTTACCATAATCAACAATTAATCAACTCTCTGCCTGAAGCCACTTTTAGGAACAACATAATCCTGTGAAATGATCCATAGGCCTGGAATATCACAGCCAGCACTAAATGTAGTAATACCCGCCGTCCTGGATGGCGTTGCTAATATGACCAGTCCATACATCAGAGATCGCCACACTGTGGCGACCAAACATGATATTTTTTTCGACTCTCCACCGCATCGCCGTGCACATGGTTGCCGTTGTTGACCATGAAGTGACATTGATCAGCTGGCTCATTTAATACACATTGACATTCATGAGGGGCTTTGAATTGACCATTTATGATTGAATGTAGGCATGTAGAGGGCAGAACATGAGGCGGAACCTTGTACGCAAATGTTAAGGTGCAGCTGTGATTAATAAAAGGGAATTGCTTGCTGGTGTGTGTGCGCAAGGTTTTAAAAGTATGGAATTTCTTTGGCTTACGCCATTTTTGCCTTTTGGGCGTATACAAACTTTTAGTATAGCTCCTACGCAATGTTTAATAAATGAGGCCCCTGTAGATGTAGGAAATCATTTAAACCTGTCTGACAACATGAAGTAGGCTAAGAAAAATTTCAAAAAGCAACATCACGCCCTGACCTAAAGAAATTCAAGAAAACATGAGTAGCAGAGTCATTGCCTTCTACAGGTACACCTCAAAATAGTAGAATCACATGAAAAAGTTCAATGTTTTGTCACTCATTTTAGAAAGTGAAACTTGTATTATACAGATTCATTACACAGAGTGAAATAAATGACGCCTTTATTTCTTGTAATGTTGAAGATTATGACTTACAGGTAATGAAAACCCCCAATTCAGTGTCTCATGAAATTAGAATATTACAGTATTCCATTTTTAATGTACCTGTATCAGTGTGGAAAGGGTTATAAAGTTATTTCTACAGCTTTGGAACTACAGTGAACTATTATCTGCAAATGGAGAAAATATGAAACTGTGACAAAGCTTCTTAGGGTGGCCAGCCTGCCAAAATTACTCAAAAGTGCGTATCAAGAAAACAGAACAAAACACTGCAGACCTCACTTGTTGAGGTCCGTGTTCATGATTCAACCGTAGGAAAGAGAGTGGGCAGAAAATGTTATCCATAGGAGAGTTGAAAGGCTAAAACCACTGGCGACTAAAAATAAAACAGATGCCCCTCTTACAAACAGGATTTTAGAAAAGGAAAATCATACCAACAATCAAACATGGTAGCGGTAGTTTGATGGTCTGGGGCTGCTTTGCTCCTTCAGGGCCTGGATAATTTGCTGTTACTGATGAAACCATGAATTCTGCTCTCTACTGGAAAATCCTGAAGGAGAATGTTTAGCCAGCAGTTCATGACCATAAGCTCAAGAGCACTTGGGTTATGGAGCAGGACAATGATTCAAAGCAAAGCACCAAGTCCACCTTTAAATGGCTCAAAAGAAATTAAGCGCAGGCTTTGGAATGGCGTTGTGCAAGACCTTAAATCCTCGTCTGCAAACACGGGGGCCCAAACAGTCATTAGGTTTAGGGGACAATTACGTTTTCATGGCACTGTATTTCTTCTCATTGTGCTCCAATAGTTCAATCTTTGTCTGATCTGACCATAAGTCATATCATCAGAGGAAATATGACTTGTTCTTGTGGGTGGCTGGACTTCTGTTCTGGGTGGCTTCCTCTTGGTCATGAAACTCCTTTTACTGCTTTCTCGCCATCTTAGATTTTTGCTGAATTCCTCTGAGTTCCTGGTTATTCTCAGTATTGGACAGTGCAATTAATAAAGCGGCAACTTTGCTTCTCAATATTTAGTTTCATTTTGGTAAATCACCATCAGCACAAGAAGTTTTGCTCAGCTGCACAATAGATTGCAAATGTATTGTTATTCCTATATCGTTCTCCACAAAATGCATGTTGCAAAGAACCGCTTTGTCTGCAAAAACTATTAGCTAATTATTTAATCACAATGCATCCAGGCTATCTCTCTGTAATGTATGTGGTGAAACTTGTTGTAGAAGGTAAATTGGTGGTAAAGTGGTCAAGTCATTCAGCAACCAAGTTATTTCAGTACCAAAACAGCAGCCACCAGCCAGAAGCAACATCTTCCTGCTGAGACGGAAATATTGAATTTTATTTTTTCCCAGCAGCTGCATAAACTACTCAATATATAATGTCTATGTTTGTTAGGAACCTGAAACAGAAATACATTAGGCCACCTTTTAATGTTTTTTTTTTTTTGTTGGGCTATATTATTGTCGCAAACATTCACAAATATTATCGTATATTTTCCTAATATTGTGCAGCCCTACTCATCTAGGACTTCCTAATGTCTTTGAAACACAAACGTCTTTAAGTAGCATTAAACTCTACTGTTGTCACTCATCTGCCACCTGAGTTGTGATGAAATTCAGCTAAAAGAAACTAAGCACACAAAGACAAGCAAGCAGACGTTTTGGAAGATCAGCGGGAAAAATCACTTACCAAATCTAAGGCAGAGCCCCCACCTAAATACTCCATAATGATCCATAGCTTTGTGTCCTGCGTTGATGGAGACAAAAAAAAGAACAGAAGCTCTTTACTGCTTGGCTGCATGTTAGGAGGAAAACACACACATCCTCCCAAGTCCAGATGCTTGATATTTTACTGCGGGACTTCCATCAAGCCAGTGGAAACTTAAACAGGTTTTGATGACCCTATTTAGAGTCTGACAGTCAGGTGGGTGTTTCAGATCATCTGAGGCTAATCCTTTTTAATTTGGGATTAATCAGATGGAAACGTGGGTTAAAAAAGACAAATTCATTCCATCAGCTCATTTAGATCTTGCTCCACAAGCTTTGGAAAAGTAGCTGTAACCCTTGAAGTTTTCCACACTTCGTAACTTTTACAACAACTTTAATGTATTTTATTCAGATTTTATGGGACAGACTGACACAAGGTGAACCTCCACCCCAGTCTAAAGAAACAGGTTTCCTTTCAGGATTATCCTGTATTTACCTCCATCCATCTCCCCACAGCATGATGCCGCCACCACCACCATGTTTCAGCATGATATGCAGTGTCAGTTTTCCATGAAATGGGAAAAAAAGTTACTGGTATAATTTGAAATTTAGTGGTTACCTTCAAGTATGAACCATAATACTTGGTAACAAAAGGACTGTCGCACTGGCTCAGCACAGTGATCTCCTGCTGGATGTCTTCAATCTCATCCTCTGCTTCCTCCAAGTCTATGATCTTAATGGCCACCACCTTTTGTGTACGATTGTCGATGCCTTTGAACACCTCGCCGAAAGAACCTTTGCCAATGCGCTCCAGCTTGGTAAACAGCTCCTCGGGGTCCACTCTGACATTCTGGTTGGTAATGGAGAGGGGGGTGGGGAGCAAGGGGAAGGAAAGGGTCGGTGGATTTAAAAGTGAACAACATAAGAAAAAGAGGTTGGGAGTAAATAATAAAAACTGGCAAGATGGCATTCTTACAGGATGCATTATTTCACTTATTGCAACTCTTTATGTTTATGTATAGAAAAACACAGGAGAGTTAAAGGGGAAGAGTAATGACTGGATAACATGCAGGTTCAAAATGAAGGTAGTAAAATGAAAACAACTGCTAGGTTTATTAGTGTACTCCATTTAAGGCCTATATAAACCATAAGTATTTTGATGATGGAAAAAAGAACTAATAATTAATCAGCATCTTTGCTATAAATCATCTAATAAATCCAGGTTGTCTTTTTTTAAACTCAGTCAGTCAGTCATTTTCTACCACTTATTCTATAGTGGGTCGCGGGGGAGCTGGTGCCTATCTCCAGCAGTCTATGGGCGAGAGGCAGGGTACACCCTGGACAGGTCACCAGTCCATCGCAGGGCAACACACAAACAACCATGCACACACTCATTCACACACCTAAGGGCAATTTAGAGAGACCAATTAACCTAACAGGCATGTCTTTGGACTGTGGGAGGAAGCCGTACCAGGAAGCTACCAACTGCACCACCGTGCAGCCCATTTTATTTTTTTTAAACTAATAAGAAAAACTAGATCTGCCCCCATGGAGTTCAAACTGGACATTCAGAGAAAACAACTGAAATCCGTCCAATGAATTTACTTTCCACAATGTTAGACGGGCTGTTTTTCTCTGGCATTTATCTCATCGTGTGAAATGGAGAGAAAACAACTTGAGTGCCACAGGAAGTGAACTAAAATGACTTAACTCTCCAGAGGCGGTTATGTGAAAAACATTAGAGTAGGCACTGACATTATTATATGACCTCTTTTGAGCAACAATGTGTTCATTACATCCACTTGAAGGCAGCTAAAATTAAAGCAGAAGACTTTTGAAAGGAGAGGCTCTCATGACACTAAGAAAAAACATAAAAGCACAAAAAGACACAAATGCACAGTCAATTTTAACCAAATGTCACTTCTAGAGATGAGCAGTATGTAATGTTTTGAAAAGTGACAGTATTGCTTAACAGTTACAGTGCCATTCAAAAATATTCATACCCTCTCTATTTAGTCACATTACAAACCACAAATTCTATGTATTTTATTTGGGATTTTATATTAGACTAATAAAGCATAAAAAAATGATACAAGGTTTTTGGAATGTTTTACAAACATTTTTAAATGTTTATGGTTGTTGTCCTACAGAAACATGAACCTCTTTCCGAGTCTCAAGTCTTTTGCAGCATCGAACAGGTTTTTCTCCAACATTGCCTTATACACTGCTCAAAAAAATAAAGGGAACACTTAAACAACACAATATAACTCAAAGTAAATTAAACTTCTGTGAAATCAAACTGTCCACTTAGGAAGCAACACTGATTGACCATCAGTTTCACTGCTGTTGTGCAAATGGAAAAGACAACATGGGGGAAATCTTTGGCGATTAGCAAGACACACTCAATAAAGGAGTGGTTCTGCAGGTGGGGACCACAGACCACTTCTCAGTACCTATGCTTTCTGGCTGATGTTTTGGTCACTTTTGAATGTTGGTGGTGCTTTCACACTCGTGGTAGCATGAGACGGACTCTACAACCCACACAAGTGGCTCAGGTAGTGCAGCTCATCCAGGATGGGACATCAATGCGAGCTGTGGCAAGAAGATTTGCTGTGTCTGTCAGCGTAGTGTCCAGAGCCTGGAGGCGCTACCAGGAGACAGGCCTGTACACCAGGAGACGTGGAGGAGGCCGTAGGAGGGCAACAACCCAGCAGCAGGACCGCTACCTCCGCCTTTATGCAAGGAGGAACAGGAGGAGCACTGCCAGAGCCCTGCAAAATGACTACCAGCAGGCCACAAATAGGGGTTGTGCTCACAGCCCAACACCGTGCAGGATGCTTGGCATTTGCCAGAGAAAACAAGGATTGGTTAATTTGCCACTGGCGCCCTGTGCTCTTCACAGATGAAAGCAGGTTCACACTGAGCACATGTGACAGACGTGACAGAGTCTGAAGACACCGTGGAGAGCAATCTGCTGCCTGCATTATCCTTCAGCATGACCAGTTTGGCAGTGGGTCAGTAATGGTGTGGGGTGGCATTTCTTTGGAGGGCCGCATGGCCCTCCATGTGCTCGCCAGAGGTAGCCTGACTGCCATTAGGTACCGAGATGAGATCCTCAGACCCCTTGTGAGACCATATGCTGGTGCGGTTGGCCCTGGGTTCCTCCTAATGGAGGACAATGCTAGACCTCATGTGGCTGGAGTGTGTCAGCAGTTCCTGCAAGATGAAGACATTGAAGCTATGGACTGGCCCGTTCGTTCCTCAGACCTGAATCCGATTAAACACATCTGGGACATCATTTCTCGTTCCATCCACCAATGTCACATTGCACCACAGACTGTCCAGGAGTTGGCGGATGCTTTAGTCCAGGTCTGGGAGGAGATCCCTCAGGAGACCATCCGCCGTCTCATCAGGAGCATGCCCAGGCGTTGTAGGGAGGTCATACAGGCACGTGGAGGCCACACACAATACTGAGCCTCATTTTGACTTGTTTTAAGGACATTACATCAAAGTTGGATCAGCCTGTAGTGTGTTTTTCCACTTTAATTTTGTGTGTGACTCCAAATCCAGGCCTCCATTGGTTAATAAATTTGATTTCCATTGATGGTTTTTGTGTGATTTTGTTGTCAGCACATTCAACTCTGTACAGAACAAAGTATTCAATGAGAATATTTCATTCATTCAGATCTAGGATGTGTTATTTGAGTGTTCCCTTTATTTTTTTGAGCAGTGTATTTAGCCCCATCCATCTTCTAATCAACCCTGAACAGCTTCTCTGTCCCTGCTAAAGAAAATCATCCCCACAGCATAATGCAGCCACCACTTTGTGGATGGTGTATTAAGGGTTTTGAGCAGTGTTGGTTTTCCACCACACAGCATTTAGCATGTGTGTGCTGGTCCCTTCACCATTTTGTAACTTTGCAGTTTTTGTCATTTGGGATATTTCACTCCCATGCAAAAAAAACAAAACAAAAAAAAAAAAACACCTATTCTGTAAAGTTATTTCCTATATTCCACTAATGGTCTGCATCAATAAATAATATCTACCAGCAGGGGGTCCCTTAGTTATTTTGGTTTTATCAAGGTTCCCAATCTGTCTTGGTTTATTAGAGTCAACTGGTCCAAAAACGGATCATAACCAAAATAACAGTAATGTTTTCCGACCATAATGTATAATTAAAACAAAGTACATATGATATTTTAGCATTTTTACCATTTATCTAATTAGTAGATGAATATATTCAACTGCAAAGAGCAAAAACAGAGATATTTTAAATACCGGGTTTGTTTACAGTACAAATAGAAGAAGGAAGGAACAAAAGGACTATGTGTAGGTATAAAATGTAGGAACAAATTGGTAAAGGGTCGAATTAAGCCAGTGACCTTTGCATGTGGCCCAAATAGTCAGATTTTGGTCAGATCTGACCAGACCACCTTCTTTTGCCTAAGCTGTGGAAACATGTGTCTCTGCATTAGCACACCTGAATCACATAATTAGTTCATTAGCAGAAGTTTTTGAAATCTGAGCGAATAAAGAAGTTCTAAAGCCATTTGATTGAGGTGTGTTGGACTTGAAAGTTGCAGACACCGGCCCTCGAGGACTGGAGTTTTACACCCCCAGTTTAGGCGATCAGCAATGTCTTGGTGGGTTTGCGGTTGTGCCATACTCTTTCCATTTAATGATATTGAACATTTGGGAGATTGTTTTATAACCTAACCCTGCTTTAAAACTCTCCACAACTTTCTTCCTACCCGTCTGCTGTGCTCCATCATGATGCTGTTTGCTCAGTTTCTTTAGCAAACCTCTGAGGTCTTTACTGAACAGCTATATGTCTACTGAGATTAAATTACAACCCCAGTTGGATCTTTTTAACTGGTTTGTGTTCTATAGCAGTGTTCCCCTGAACTGTATTAAAAGGAGAATACAAATACTCACCAAACTCTTCTGACTTTTGGCTGTAAAAAATGTTTTGATAGTGTATCCTTTTAAGATAAGTCCCTGTTCCAACTCAGTTGTTTCAAATGGCTGAATTAATTACTCAGCATGTCACCAGGCTCTGCAGGAGCCTGCTGATAAAACCATTCATCTCATTAAGGTGTGTTGGATCAGCCGAACATGTAATATTCAGGACACTGGCTCTTGAGGATTGGACTCAGCAACCACAGATCTATCACATGCAATCCCAATAAAATATACTGAATATGCTGTTACATGACAAAATCTGAAAAAAAGTTCAAACTTTGTCAAGTCTTTTGCAAGGTAACAACTTTTGGGAATATCTCTTTCTGATTTGTTACACTTAGATGGCATAGCATTTTTAGAAGATTAAACACAGGTCACTTATGAGAATTTCCGAGCTGTACTTGGGTCCTTAAACGCTCCATCTCACTAAGCTGTTTAGGTGCACAGCATTATTAACCCTGTACAGGGACTCAGTGTACAGTATGTTCCAATAATGCCCTCCACTGCATACGGTAAAACAAGCACACTAAAAACATCCAGCTTACCTGCATCCCTGGCAGGTTACCCTGAACGGGAGAATGGGCCATTATGATGCCGACTGGGTTTGCTCCTCGTCCAGTAACGCAGGGGCTTAGATCGCCCCGGCAGTGATGCTTTCAACGCTATTAATCCTGTAGGACTCCTTGCTATTCAAATATGAAGCGGACAGTTTCCGCTGCAGTTAAACAGTGACACCGCCGTCCTCCCAAAACTCACCGGAGTACCTTTACAGTCACAGAACAACCCTAAGACTGCAAAAACAGCTGAGCACGTTAACTGACGTTTGCTAACGCTGATGCTAGCTGTGAAGCTGCAAACAAGAAATCCGCAATGTGAGCATGCTAACCAACTTGCTAAGCGTTAAATCCAAGTTATCACTTTAGAAAGTTGAGCTGCTATAACTAACCCGATCTCCAATAGCGTATTTAGAAGGAACAGTTATTAGTATTGGAATAAGCCTAAGTCTCACTTTGTGATCGCACAACGTCTCGGTAACGATGCTGTCAGCTAGCAAACATGGTTAGCAGGTTAGCTCCCAGAAGACCCGATAAACGGTCCTTGCGCGCGCCGCCGCGGTGCGCACAGTGTTTGCATCCGGCAAAAACAAGAGCCGGAGTCTGGGGTGCACCCAGCGTTTAACTCCGTCCCGACCAGTCCTCAACACCGCTTAAAATCTGGCGTCTTCAACGGCGGGGCAGCTCACAGATGTTTTTGTTTCCTCCCTCACTTTCGACCCGTAACCTCGGCCATCTTGTCGGTGCCGTGACGCCGAGCTGGGCGGATCCGGATCAGCAGCAACATCCTGACATCTCAGTAGCTTCGGTGCTGATGCCAGCCTCGAGCTGTTATTCTTATAGCTGTACAGAAAAGTTCTGTTAACCCAGTAGCATAAAAATGCGAAATGCAAAAATCATCAAATGAATAATTCCAAATAAATAACACCACTACGAAAACCGATGTAAAAACAAACGCAGCAGCATTTAACATCCAATGATTTGTCATTTTTCATGGATGGATTATTATTTTTACCAACATTTGTAAATACCCTCTACTTTATTTAATGGTGCTTCAGATCTCTTTATAATACATTTACATACAGTGCCTTGCAAAGACATTCAACCCCCTTGAAATTTCTCACGTTTTGCCCTGTTACAACTCCAGTTTTCAATGTATTTCCCTGGATTTTATATGACAGATTAATACAAAGTGGTATATAAGTGGGAAAAGAAACATGGTACATGAAAAGTGTGGCAAGTATATGTGTATGACACTCCTCTGATACTCCTAAATAAAACCAAAACCTGAAAGCCATCTGAAGTCACCTAATTAGTAGATAGACTCCACCTGTTATTTAGCATGAAGGTCTCAGAGGAATAAAGAAGAAAGGTCAGGTATAATGCTGTGGACAAATTTAAATCAGGATTGGCTATAAAACAATATACTGTAGATGATTGTACACACATTCCACTGAGCACTTCTAATCTAAAAATGAGAGACTGAAGAGTGTATGGTACAACTGCAAACCTACTAAGGCATGGCTGTCTTCTTGTCACCAGGGCAAAGAGAGCATTAACCCTATGAGCAGCCAAGAGGCCCATAGTAATACTGAAGGAGCTGTAGAGCTGAGGAGAGAGAATCTATCAACAGGATAACTATTGTGCCCTCCACAAATTTAACATTAATGGAAAAGCGGCAAAACGATAGCCATTGTTGAACAAAAAACAGAAAAAGTCTCATTTGCAATTTGCCACAAGCAAATATGGGAAAGAAAATGAAAACGTGACTTTTTGTTCTATATGCAAATTCTATCTAACGCTACACAACACCCCAAACACACCATCCCCACAGTCAAACATGGCAGTGGAAGCATCATGCTGCGGTCATGCTTTTTAAGGAAGCTGGTCAGGGTTGCTGGAAGGATGGATGGAGCTTAATACAGAGTAATACTGGAAGACAACCTGTTACATGCTGCAAAACACTTGAGATTGGGCCAGAGGGTAACCCTCCAGCAGGACAGCAACCCTAAATACACTGACAGATCTACAATAATTCCATTGGTTTAGATCAAAGCATATTCATGTATTGGAATAAGCCTGTTCAAGTTTAGATCTAAATTCAATTGAGATTCTGTTGTAAGACTTGAGCTGGCTGAAGCAGCAGCTTCCTTCTGCTTCTTTGCCTCCGTACATCTGATTTTTGGATCAGGTGACTTCCGTGCGCTGGATTTCCAGATCAGTCTCAAAAAGCACACCTGAAGGTTTTTTGCCTTATTTCTCGAGAAATAAGGCAAGATCACTTTGGCACTTTGGCATGGCAATCATGTCCTCTATTTCTAAACAGCTTTGGGACCCTACTTGACTGAATTGGAATGGGAGTTGCTAAATTGGATCTGCAGCTTCAGAATTTGTGTTCCTCCTTCTGGAAGAAAACCAATGTCATACCTTCCACGGACTCTGATATTGCCTGTCCTTCTCTACTGATCTGCGGCCTGGACCATTTTCAGACAAGACTTGAAAAATGTTTAGTTTTTCCAATTGAGTTTTTTTTTTTTGTCGGATCAATTGTCACACCAACTCTCATAGTGCCAGTGACCTGTGCTCTGGAGAGATCAGTGTAATGCACCAAGATACTGTGTAGGCAAAATAAATTTAGGAAGACGTGAGGTTGAGATAACTTGACCTCATTTAAGCAAAGGCAACTGATATAGACTGTAAAGTGTGGAAAAACATCATAGACAGCTTCCAACATCGAGCGGTACCCACAGTTGAACTCCCCATTACAGTCACTAAGTAGAAACCAAAGATGATCTAAGCCTCTGAAGGAGAAATATTCTGCTGTACAGATTATAATGTTGGAGCCACTTTGTTATTATTAATGCAATAAAATGGAGAAAATTATACCTGAACAACAGAAAATAGGATCTTTACAAACGTGATGAAATGTCTTGAATAATAATAAGAATGTGGGTGTATCTTTGAGTTCTACATAACACATTATGCTTTTTAGCTAAATAGTAATAACTGTCCTTATTAAATGTATTTCAATGATATGTTTGTATATCTACATACAAAAACTCAAGCAGCAAGGTTCAGACGATCAGGTAGTTTTAATAATTCTGGTTCCTGTTGTTGAGATTGATAATTTTCTTTCAGATTCTTTAAATAGTGATTTAGAGCACGGTGGTAATTTATGACTTGGCCAATATGACTCACCATCCAGGGCACATGTCTAGTTTACTTCTGAGCAGAAATAAAACAATAGCATTCACATTAAAATGTTTCAGCATTTTTAATTGAGAAAAAGAATAACATACTTATGGCTCCTCAGCACTTTCAACTTGGTGATTTTGATCTGAACCATGCAAGAAAAGGGAAACTTAACTAAATCTTCAAAATTGAATGAACGCTATAATTCTTTAATTTATGAATCCTTGTCTGATCAGTACACAAACAGGAAGGGTTGCATAATTATTAATAATGGGAGAACATGATTAGACATGCAGATATTTCCATCCTGTATGTAAGTTGTAACAAAATATGGATTCTTTGTGTCTTTTTTTTTGTAGCTCTGAGTCTTATACAGTGTATTGTCCATTTTCCATCTAGGCTGATTGCAATGTGTCATGGTTATTTTGTATTTCATAAAAAGTCAATATAGCTTCTTTAATTTTTATGGTTTAAAGTGGCATCCGATTACTACTAATCAAATGCATTGATATACACCAAGTGTAACTAATTCTACTAATAATAAACAACATTTTGGAGTTTGTTACAATTTCATCATCTGCATATGGAGAGACTATGTCACAGCTGTAACCTACCAAGACATGGGCGTCCACCTAAACTGACACGTCAAGCAAGTACACTTTTAACTTCTTCACCTGATTAATAAATTGTTTCTGTTTTTAATATCTGTGTAGATAAAGCTGATCTGTGAAGTATGATGGCTAAAGCTTAGTCAGGATGGATGAAGAGCATCTGTGAACATCATTGTTATATATATTATTTCCCCCTCTCTTTTCTCATCAGTTTTCATATTTCAGATTCTCAAATAAATTTAGTACTGGACTTTGAGTGGGCCATTCTAACAAATACTTTGATCTAAACCATTCCATTATTGCTGTGGCTGTGTGTTTAGGTTTATTGTCCTGCTGGAAGGTAAACCTCCTGTCTCAAAATGTTTTGCAGCCTTTAACAGGCATTTCTCCAGGATTTTCCTGTATTTGTCGTCATTAATTTTCCCATTAACTCTAACCAGCTTCCCTGTTCCAGCTGAAGAAAAGCATCACTACAGTGAGATGCTGCCACTACCATGTTTCAATGTGGGGAAGGTGTGTTCAGTGTGATGGGAAGGGTTGGTTTTCTTCCACACATGGTGTATTGCATGTAAACCAATAACTCATTGTTGACATCCTCTGATCAGAACCTTTTTTAAAAACATATTTTCTGTGTCAAACTGCAAAAGGGACTTCTTATGGTTCTCTATGAACAGTAAAAACCAGTAGTGCAAAAAGTCTTACTGGTCAGATTGACCGTTCTTAGAAGTGACCAGAAGAGGGCGCCAGTGTGTTAACTTGAACCAGCAGCATCGTCTGGTGATTTGGATGCCGGTGGAACATCGCGTGCCGCAACAAGAGGCGGCGATGCGATGGACAGAAGAAGACTGCATATGGTCTGTCTGTTAATGGGAATAATAATACAAACAGCATGATCAGCTAAAACAATCTTTAGAAGAATTATCCCAATGATTGGTGAATTTTCCCTGTCATGCATTTAAATATGAAAGCAGTCCAACATGCCTGTTATTCTTACTGTTGTACTTGTCAGATCGCAGCCATTACACATGATCCATATATGATCCATTGAGTTTTATTATACTGGCTGAAGGCTACATTACAAGGTATTTCATAGATGCGTCCCCTGAGATAAAAAGCTCTCCAAAAGCTCACGTGTATGACTAAAACATGGAGGTAGAGCCCCCACTCGCAGAAGAAACCCCGCATAAAAAGTGTGCGCTCAAAATGTGAAGCGCAGCCTCCCTCCTTTGTGCGTAAATGATGCGGGGCAGGACGGGATCACTTTGGTACCTTCATCTGAGAAGACCCGGCCGGTGAATGTTCGGTAGGGGAGAGAAGGAGGAGGATAAAACCTGAAAAACTCACATCAAGGGGGGTCGTTTCCCAAACAGCGGTCGGAGGAGGAGCCACGGTCGTCCCCAACTGGTTTATTCGAGGGCCCAGGAGGGAGGGGGGGAAAGTGGACACCGGAAAAGGAACCCTGGAGGCGCCTTAAACCCAAAGGGGAGCAGCCCCACGCCTCCCCCGATCTGCAGGGTTCAATTTTTAACATGCATCGTGATCCCTATGCGAGGTTTTTCTCTTTGTAAAATCAAAAACGTGGCGATTCCCTTCATTTTTTAGCGTTTTCAACCGTGCAATTTGGACAGGCTAGTTTGTCTTTATTACATGAGGAAAAACCTTTTAATGTCCACTTGGGTTTGAGGGCCCACGCAACAAAACCCCCAGCCCTCAATTTTTTTAAGTTGTGGTCCCGGGGGTTAACAAGCGAACATTTTTGGCAAATAAAATTGGGCCGCATCAAACATTTTTTTGCGCGTGAAAAGGTAACTGGGGTTTTCCGCTTTAAACAGTTGGGTTTGATTCCCGGAGCTGAAACTATTGTCCCACCCGGGGGGTATTGCCCCATAGGCTGGACCATGAACAGGCTTTTTTTAATTTCGAAGAAGCACTGGAACATGGTGATTTTATTTTTGTCCTTGTATGGGCCCGAAATTCCAAAGTATTGTTTATCCTGGATCAAGGAGGGGGGCCCGCCCTTAGAGTTAAAAAGGCAAGCGTCTTTAAACGGTATGTCTTGGGGTTTCTGGGGGGCTTGTGAGGCGTTAAAAAAAAGGGGGCCCCCCTACTGGCATGGGTACCTGGGCCCGAAAAAATTTAATCTCACATTTTGGGGACCCCTTACTCCCAAAAACGTACCCATAATTTTAGAGATTTTTTATGTAAATAACACCAAAGTGTAATCATTGGAATTGAATTGAAAAAGGCCTTTGGGGTTTCAAAATTTTTTTAAAAAAAATTTTAAAAAAAGTGTTGGGGGGGCTTTGTTTTTCATCCCCGCCTTTCAAAAATACCCAGAAAAAAAAAAGTGAAACCCCAAACCACTAATTTTTATTACTGAAAAGGACATCTAAAAAAAAGGTATATTGGAAAACGTAAAAAGTCCTCATTTTTAGAAAGTGAAACTCATTAGATTCTTCCCACCTAGAGTAAAATTTCAAATTTTACCCTCTTGAATTTCAATAAAATGGCCCTCAATATTTGGGTTTCATAGCGTTTAAAGGAGGCAAACGATTGGTTTTTGCTGAGGTGTAATGGAAACCCAGGTTGTTTGAAACTGAAATTTGGGGTTTTCTCACTTTTTCTTGTCAATACTCCCTAGATTTTCCCAGGGGTTTAGGTAGGCCAGTTTGCGGCCAGTCAAACCCAGTAAATCAGGTTGTTAACCAGTTTTTGGGACCTTTGGCGTGTGGGTAGGGGCCAAGTCCGTAAAGAATGAAATCGCTTTTTCTGAAAATTGTCACAGAAAAGATGAAGTTTCTGGACTTAGAAAAAAACCAGTGGACCACAAACAGAGACAGGCACCCAAATACACGATGTGAAACGCTTTTGGACTCAAGAACGTGGGGTCTAAGTTGCTGTAAGCGTTGGGACTCACTTTGGGACCATGATTTTCAAATGAAATGCAAACTCAAACTTTACTTTCATCTGACAAGAGGATTTTGGACCACTTAGCAACAGTCCAGTTATTTTTCTGCGTAACCCAGATAAGACATTTTGTTAAGATTTGGGGGTGTTTGGTTTTTGATTATTAAATCCTTTATCAACTCACCACACCACTTTGCTTCCTGCCTGTCTGCATTCTGGGGTCCACCACCACACCCCGCTTGACACATTTGTAGCCCATTAGTAGGATTCGTTGGTGCGTAGTTTCTCTTGATGTACTGACTCCACCCTCAGTCAACTCCTTTTGAAGCTACCCCAAATTCTTTAATAGTTTTTGTATTGATTATCCTCTCAAGGCAGCAGTTATTTCTGTTGCTGCTGTGCCTTTTCCTACCACAATTTTTCCTTCCACCTAACTTTCTATGAATATGCTTGGATAGACCATTCTGTGACCAACTACTTCTTTGGCAAAGACCTTTTGTGTCTTACCCTCCTTGTAGAGGGTATCAATGACTGTCTTCTGGACATCTGTCCAGTCTGCAGTCTTCCCCATGATTGTGTATCATACTGACTCAGACTGAGAGATCATTTAGAGGTTCAAAAAACCGTTGCAGGTGTTTTGAGTTATTTAGCTGATTCGGATGTGACACCATGAGTTTCCAGCATTTTACTTCTTAAAACATTCAAATTAGATATAAAATTTATTTGAGACACTGGGCTTTCATGAACTGTAAGTCATAATCCTCATAATTACAAGAAATAAAGGCTTGGAATATTTCACTTTGTTTATTGAAATTATATAAGAGTTTCACTTTCTGAAATGATTGAGAAAAAATAGTTAACTTTTTGACAAAATCCTAATTTCTTTAGATGTACCTGTATGTCTCCAAGTCTTTAGGGTATGTTTCTAACAGCTTTCCACATTTAGAAACTAAAATTGTTGCCCACCCTCATGCTATGTTACATTGGATAGAGGGCATCTGTAAACATTAGTATTTAAGTCTTGCTATAAATACTGAATTTAATTTAGGGCTGGACTGTGACTGGACCATTCTAGCACACCAGTATGCTTTGATCTAAACCATTCAACTGTAGCTCTGAGCTATATTATTAGGTCATTGTCCTGCTGGAAGGTGAATTCCTGTCCAGGTTTAAAAAGTCTTTTGCAACCTCTCACAGGTTTCCTTCCAGAATTGATCCATAGGAATCATCATCCAGCTTCCCTATCCATGCTGCATAAAAGCGTTCTCCCAGTATGATGCTGCCACCACCATGGTTTCATGTGGTGTGTTCATGGTATTTCACAGTGCTCCTGCCACACACACTGTTTTGCATGCAGGCCAAAAAGTTAATTTTTGGTCTCAACTGACTAGACCGCCATTGGTGTGTCTCCCACAAGGCTTCCTTCAACAATGGCTTTCTTCTTGCCACTTGCCAGATTTGAGATGTGCAAGACTAATAGTTGTCCCACCAACAGATTTTACCACCTGAGCTGTAGATTTCGCAGCTCCTCCTGAGCTATCATAGGTTTCTTGGCTGCTTCTCTGATTGATGCTCTTATTGCCCGCCCTGTCAGTTTGGTTGAACAGCTGTGTTTTGGTAGATTTACAGTGCTCTAGGATTTTTAAAGCTTGAGATATTGTTTTATTACCTAACTCTGCTTTAAACCTCTTCTGAGTTTTATCCCTTGTGAGGTTTTCACACAGCAGCTGTATTTAGAATGAAGTGGAATTACACAAAAGTGTGCTTTTATTTACTAATTAAATTTCTCTCAAAGGCAACTGGTTGCACTGGATTTTATCATAGTAAAAATTGATTAATTAATACAAATGGATGGCACACTATTCAGATTTCTGTTTGTTCAGTTTGCTTCCACTTCACATTTCTGCACTTCTTTGCTATGGTCTTTCACACAAAATACCAATAAAACATAATGAAGTCTATTGTTGCAATGTGATAAGATGTACTTTTCTAAAGCACTGAATGTCTTGCTCATTAGTATTCAGGTGAGACTGTGCCATATAAAATAATTAAATAGATAGCCATTTCATTGCACATTGTCAGTGCCAGAGCAGGAAGATTGTTTTGTGCGGACCCGTAATAAAAAGCACTGATTGCTCTGTAGGCCAATCAATAGTCTGACTGTTCTATTTGGGTTGGTGTTACGTGAGGACGTTGTTTTCCAGCGTAAGGTGAAGCCTGACAGGCTAATGTGCTGCAAGTCGGCTGTTCAGCTTCCTCCTGCAGTCTCAGTGCAGTATGGGCTATTTTTTTTTGAAAGTCTTTGCGGCCCCTCGGGCCCCCCCACATCCCCCTCTCCTGTGCAGCAAGTGTCGGTTGCCATATTTTACAGTGAGTGTAGGGGACATGAAAAGTGTTAGTTTGGTGAGAATTTCAGGGGCTTTTTAGACAGCCCACACAAAGAAACAGTTTGTACAAATAAGAATCTTGTAAAATACAGTATATTTTAACTGAGCAATATTGAATGGGGATCATCTGTGAAGAGCAAAAAGTCTTGCAACACATTTTTAGTGGGATTTAGGTTCCTGATTTTTGACGGGCCTTTTTTAACACGCCCCCTACCATTCGGGTGCCACATGATGTTGCTCTGTGGAGACTGATGTGTATGGGGTGATGCTTAGTGTTAGTTTTACGCCACACAGTGCTTTGTGTTTAAAACAAATTTTTTGGTTTTTTGACATGAGCCCCTTCTTAAGATGCCCTTTTCCAGATTCTCCCACCTGACTGGGGATCTAGAGCTCCCCCAGAGTTCAGGAACCTCTGGGCAGTCTCGTTTAATTGTCTCCTGCTCAGAGTTTAGTGGGACAGCCATGTCCTGTGGAGTTTAAGTTTTACTTCCATTCACAAATGACTCGCTAAAATTTTTCTGATCTGTCGCATAAAATCTGTAAAAAAAATTGAGGTTTTGGTTTTTTTCAGAACATTTAAAAATTTAGGAGCTTGGAGTACTTTGCCAAGTCGGCATATTTAAAAAATTAATTTTCCCGATAAAGGGTTTTAATTTGTCCAATCTTCTTTTATTTTAGGAAAAAAGTTCTCAAAAAAGTAAGGATGTGGTGATTTTAAATCCCTAATTATTTGTTTATATAAGTACCCCTAGACAATTGATTAAATACTCCTTAGGATTTTGACATATTTTAATAACAGTAATTGAATTCGGGGGGTGCCGGGGCAGTTGGGTTCACTGTTGTTGCAGCAAAAAAGTCCTGGTTCGATCCCCGGGCCGGGGTCTTTCTGCAGGGGGGTTTGCATTCTTCCCGTGCATTCGTGGGTTTTCACCGGGTACTCGGGTTTCCCCCCACAGTCCAAGACATGCCCATTAGGTTAACGGTCACTCTAAATTTTCCCTTGGTTTGAAGATGTGGCTTGGTGTTTTGTAGTTGCCCTGCGAGGACTGGCGACCTTCCAAAGGGGTCCCCCCCTCCGCCCATAGACTGCTGAGTAGGCACCGCTTCCCTCGCCCACATGGAATAAGCGGGTTTGAAAAATGACTGGGACGACGGGAATTTTGGCCCCCCCCACTTTAATGCATTACTTTAGGGTTTTTAAAGCATTTGGTTATCCCCCTGCTGCATCAGGTGGAGGTCTGATTTGACTAGGCAATTCTCTACTTTTTCAGTTGTTCCCGCCAAAATTTGTTTTTATATTTTGCAATTTTTTGTCTAGTACAGACCCATTTAAACTAAGCTTTTGTTATAAAAAGTGTCTTTAATTCCCAAAGGGTTTCTGGTTTGCAACACAGGCCCAAATAAAACCCCCTGCCACCACGTGCGGACAGGTGGAGAGGTTTTGTGCACATGCAGGGTTTGGTTTTTCAAAAAAATAACAGTTTTATGGACAAACCTTACAAACTTAGGTTGTGCTGCTGTGTTTTATAGAGACAAGAGGCTTAACCTGGTAACAATTCAAATAGGCGATATTGGTTCACCTTTATCCTAATCATGCTAATTGAGGCTTGTAGAGTCTGTTATAGACCTCTTGAGTGTTTTGTTATTTCTCTGAGCATTGTGTCCTTCTTGGTTTGAATTTGCTGGGATGTCACTCTTGGGAAGAAAGCGCTTTTTTAAATTTTTCCCCTTTCAAAAAAATGGGTTTACTGTTAAAGGATGGATTTCCTTTTTGGGAAAAATGGTTTTACTTCCCCTTAATAATGGGCAGTGGCAATTTCTTGTAATTGCTGAT
The DNA here is from genome assembly GCA_036173005.1 of Crenichthys baileyi. Classification (NCBI taxonomy): domain Eukaryota; kingdom Metazoa; phylum Chordata; class Actinopteri; order Cyprinodontiformes; family Goodeidae; genus Crenichthys; species Crenichthys baileyi. Next base: position 109,474 of record JAHHUM010000934.1, read on the forward strand.
ATCTTTTACCAATGTAAAAATAGTAAGTTAGTTAAAACTGTAATATCTCACAGCTGTATTTGGCAAACTGTGATTAGCCAGCTTGTTTAGCAGATTCCCGGGATTTTTGAATTTTGGTCACACAGCCCCCAAAGCCTTTGGAATCCCCCAGCAGGTGTCTTTAATCAATAATAGAAATTAAGTGCAGTTTAGAGCTTTTCAAAACTTTAAAAGCTTTGAGGGGCTCCAGGGGGGGATCGAAGCGGCCTCGAGCCAGTCCTTGGGCAACGGTTTCTGATGCATGTTTTTTATTTTATGTCAACACTCTGTAAAATATTGTTTTTTGCAACTAAGGGGTTGGACAATGAAAATGAAAAACCCGGTTTTAGACCACAAAAAATTTAAATTAGCGGGGGTAGGGCCTCCTTTTGCGGCCAATTACAGTCAATTCGTCTTGGGGGAAAGCTATACAAATCCCCACGTGGGCAGAGGGGGTTTTTAAACCCTTCTTTTTGCAGGATAGTGGCCCCGGGTCACTACGGGATACTGGGGGGGAAGGGAAAAAATTTTCCCTGACCGCTTTTCCCCCAAACCCCCAAAGTGGCTCCAAAAACTTTTAGGGTCTGGTTTTGGCCCTTTTCCCCGGGCCCATGGGAACCCTGTTTTAACTTTTTACTTTCATGTTTTTATTTTAAAGCCAAACTTTTTTAAACCCTTCTTGCTGTTTTGTATTGGTGGGAAATTTTCATCCTGATACACGGCAACCCAATTTAGGTTACCCCAAAGTTTGAAACCATTGGATGCACATTTGGTTTCCCCAAAATGGTTTTTTGGTAGTCCTTGGGAGGGGACGCGCCCATTTTAGCAAAAAATTTTTGGGCCCAAGGCAATTTCCATGAAAATGGGCCCAAAATAAACTTCCCCCGATTTTCCCGAAAAAGTCTGGGTGGGACGCTTCTTTTTGGGGCTTTTTCCCACCCCCTGGGAACTCTCCCGGGGGGTGTTGGGGGGGGGAAAACCCCCAAAGGTTTTTTAAATCATCAGAGGGGAAAAATTAAAATTTTTTCACATTGGGACATCCCCCAAAAATTTTTCCCCTCCCTTTTTCCCCCCTTGGGAAACTTTTACCTTTTTTTCCTTGGGCTGAGTGACCAAAGGGTTGCTAATTTTGCAGCCCCCGGCTGTGTTTTATTGACCCTTTTGGAGGGTCCCGCCCCGGGCAGGTTCTTTTCGTGGAAACCAGGAGAGTTTTAGGGGGGCACTTTAATTTTGCCCCCTGATTTTGGGCCCCGCCGTTGGGGTTTTTTGTTTTTGGGATAAAATCCGGGGTTTCCCCGAACATTTCCTTTTCCGACAGCCCTTTTCTTGGGGCCCCCCTTTCGATGTGGGGCGTCCTTTTTTTGGGGGTTTTGCTGACATTACCCTGGAATTTCCGGGGGCTTTTTGAAACATCACAAAAATTTCCCGTTTTTGGTCACAGATGCGCCAGCAAGACGTTTCACCAACAATTTTCCTCTTTTGAAAAATTTGGTTTAAGTCACCCCTAATGTTTGTGGGGCATTTCAATATTTTGAGGGAAAACTTGCTCTTACCCTGCTAATTGAACCTTAAAACTCTGCCCCTTAAATGGCTTTTCAATTTTGCAATCAATGAAGACTGGGCTACCAGGCTGGCCCAAATTTAGCCATGAAAAACTCCCACAATTTAAAATTTTCCCGGTGTTTCAGTTTCATTTTCCAACCCCTGTAATTTTCTCAGGGCCAGAAACCCAAAAGGGCAGGGACAATGGTAAGTGCCATCATTTATGCAAAAATCGTTTAAAAAATTTTTTTCCAAAAACCGAAAACTAATAATTTCTCAATAGTTTTTAAAACCCCACTTTTTTAAGGATGGGGAGGTTTTTTTTAAAAAAAACCCAAGGAACATGGGAAAATTTTGGGACCCATTTTTTTTCTGGGGTTTTTTGTGATTAAATTTTTTTTCGAAAACAGATTCCTTGTTTTGTTTTTTTACAAAAAAAAAACTTATCTGAACACGTTTTTTGCCTTCTGCTTAAACCCCTTTTGAAAATGCAATTGGGTTTTTAGAATAAAACCAACCTTTTTGAATTTTACTTTTTTTAAAACATTTCCCAAAATTTCCTTTTTACTTAATTTTTATCTTGAAGGGGAATTCCCTTTGAAATTAAATGAACTAAAAAATTTACTTAAAATTCCTGAATTTTTGAATTTGTTGAACCTCCATCTGGAACAAACTTCCCTTTTATAAAATTCATTATTTTTAATTCCTTTCCCTTTAAACCAAGGGAAACTCTGGCAGTTTTTCGGGCCCTTTAGTAAAATAGAAACCCAACTTGCTAAACCCCAACTGACCTAAAATGGGACAGGGTTTTTTTTCTGAAATTAATGTCAGTGAAAACAAAAAGGGTTTTTTTATACAACTGTATGTAAATTTTTGGTTTCATCTGTGCCCCCAAACTCCAAATGAATTTTTGAGGTTCCCTTTTTTTGTTTTTTCGTAATTTAAAATTTCCCTTTTTTAACAAAATTTTTCCCGGGAGTTTTTTTTGTGGGGCAAATCAGTCGGGGGGATTTTTCCCCCCTGGGTTTTGGGAAAGTGGGTTGTTACCCTTTTCTGGGGGGGGTTCCCCCGGGCATAAAGGGGGGTTTGCAGGGAACACGGCCCAACAGGGCAAAACCCCCCCCCCCCTTTTCCCCCCCAAAGACCCGGCATCCCTTTCCCCCCCCCCCCCCCCTCCTTTCTCCCTTCCCTTTAAACCAGGGTTCGGCCAAAAAATGCAAACACTCATTCACACCTAAAAGGCAAAAGTAAAAAGACCCCAATTTTCCTTAAAACAGTCATGGTTTTTTTGGGCGGGGGGGGGGGGGGAAACAAAGGGGTCCCGGAGAGAACCCGACCGGGATTTGGCAAAGGGGAAGGGGGAAAAATTTTTCCCAAACATGGCCGGGGGTTTTTACCCCTATTTGAATTAGCTTTTTAAAAGATTCAGTCCCGGGTTTGAGATGATTAAACATCTAACCCACCCCCCCAAAACCCGGGACTTTCCCTTTTACATTTTTCTTTAAATTTATTTAAAGTTTTTTTTCAAATTTTAGTGGGGCAAATAAGATCTGCCAGGGTTTTCACATTAATTTTCCCCTCATCTACCCAAAGCAAGCCAATATCTCTTTGGGATGGTCTATTTGCTGATTTAGAGGGATCAATAGGTTTTAGTCTCCTGGAAGAAGAGCTTGGTATGACTCTGACCAGTATGGTTCTAACTAGGATCCTCTGTCCTGTTATAGCAGGATGCGTCTCCGGCTTGTAGAGGATCAGTGGCAACAGTCAAAGGGAAATGTGTTATGTTTTCCTGGGCTTATTTTTTTTTAAGCATTGTGGGTTTACAGATCAATTTTAAATCTTTATTTGACCACTAATTTGACCATGAAAAACTGGCACAAAACAAGGAAAAAACCCCCGCTGCAGAGAAAGGGGCTACTGTGCTCTCTTCCCCTGGTTAATGATCACGCATTTTGGGCGACAGAGGGGAACCAGGTATGGAGATAGGTGGAGGAGGGGAATAGTTAATTGAAAAAGTGTTTTTTTTGGAAACCTTTAAACAGTGAAATTTTATTGGTCCCCTCTTGCAATTAAGGAAACAACTCCCAAATAAAGGTAGGACTATTTTTAAATTTGGAAAAATTTTTTACCCTAGCAAAAGAAAAGATTTCCCTTTTCCCCGTCCTTTTTTTTTTTTAGCACATCCCGCTTCGGGGCTCTGTTTGGACAAAGCAAGGGGAACAGCTTCTTTACTTCAGGTAGGCTCTGCAGAAACACCCTACATACCGGGCATCTGATGTGCCCCATGCAGTGATCAGTGGGGCCCACCCAAATACACCCCTCCCCGCCTCCGTGTTCAAAATGCGCTGTGACTTTTGGGGGGGAAGGCATACCAGGACATGTGCGAATCCCCTGGGCCCGGATGGGGTTTTTGATCCCCCTTTACCTAAGACTTCTTTTGGGGAATACAAAAAACCCGCCCAAGTCAGGGAAATCAGGGGGAGCAGAACGGTGAACCCGTGCGGGATCAGTGATGTCAGACGTAAACTCTCTAGGGGATTGGCGGGGTGTCAGAAATGCAGAAAAAAATTTTATGCTGCCCTGGAAAGAAAGCCCCCTTTGGAGGGAAAAGGGAGAAAACAGAAGGGGGCAGGGGCGGAAACCCGTGGGTACTTTCTTTCCCGAAAAGCTGATTTTTGTTTGGGGCTTTTTTTGGGGGCGGGACTGCCCTTTCCCCCGTTTTTCCCCAATGGGAAAAAGCCCGCTTTATCCGAATTGGGTGGGAAAGGGGAGGGGCTGAACCCAGACGGGGCAGACAGAGGGAAACTGACTTTTTCCTTCTGTGGGAATTTAACCCTTCGCTTTCCCCTCCAACACCCCACAAACCCCCTAAACTAAGGGGTCAGACTCAGGCCTTTAGCCTTCGCCTTTTATTTTTCTTTTCGGCTCAAGCAAAAAGGGGATTTTAGCGGGGGCATCCGTTGTAACCCTTTTTGGAAAAATAATGATCTCAGTGGATCTCAATAAGGGATTTGTTTATCAGGTAGGCTTCCCTGTTTTACCTATTTCTTTCCTTTTGCTGTAATAGTTGAAATTGATTGTACTTTTTGGCTAGAAAGTATTTGTCAAGTTTCAAACTACCCTGGATAACTATTTCTGACACAGAGATGTTTTTGTAGCTTTGTGGGCATTAGCTGGAGCCTCCCCTTAGGATAAGGCCAGGCTCTTATCCTAAAGGGAGGGATAGTTCTTTTGATTTGTGAGTGAGAACTCTAGATGAGGTGGGCTGACAGATGGGACTGGAGCAGAACAGGAGCTTATACTGTACTCGCTGCATTGTGCTCTATAACCCTAACTTCTGATACTAAACACAAGCCATGAATGCTGGATTTGTTGCTGTTTAAGTGTTTTTCCATCTATATAGATTGATCTTATTCTTGTTTGATGGATATATGACAAGTCTGTCTTGCCTCTAGTTATCAGGTAAGCCCCTTATCTTCATCCACAGCCATTCCCTGCCCTTCATCTCTTGCTCTGTCTGAGAGAGCAGGTGATGTAGAGATGCCCCGTGTGTACTTTGTGTACCCTGCTGTGTAATGCCACCAGTGCTGATCCTGCTGCCATTGCCACGGTAACCCCAGCCATCTGTAGGAATGAAAACCATGACAACAGAAGCTGTCAGCCAATCACAGATCTTGTACTTTTGTCACTGATAATCTGTGTTCCCTCTATGCGATCTACAACAATCACCGTAGCTCTTAACACTCGCAGAAAGTCCACTAAGGCAGATTGAGATTAAAGAGATTGACATTATGCAACTGTATTTAGAGCGGGATGTGCCACTTGCATAGCTACTTCTGCATGCATGGAGGAGGACCAGTGCCTCATTTTGTGTGATTTTTAGTGCACTTTACCTGTCCTTATTCTCAGCACCTAAAACTGTAAACATTCATCAACCCTGCTGCTGTGAGAGTCTCAGGAAAGATCCTTGAAGGGCACAGAAAAGAGGTTGCATATCATCTGTTACACGGTACAATATTACAATGTAAATTCAGTGGACCTGTGATTTACTCTGGCCAAGAAAAGGCAATATAATAATAGTTGGAAATATCTACATTGTTGTCTTTTATCTGTTTAATCCCTATTTAGTTTGTCACGTTAGTGCTACCTGTAAGAGCTCCTATCCCTTTAATTTCAATATATTATATTAGGATTTGATGTGATAGCTCAAATTAGTGCTTAATTAGAAAAGATGCATAGCTTTCAAATTATTTTAGGAATACATGTCAGAGAAGTTTGTTGTGCATTTGAATTTTTTACTCGGATACCCTAAAATAGAGTCTAGTTCAATCACCTGCCTGCAGAAGTCACCTTATTAGTAGAGTCCAGTAGGGTTAATTTTCTCTCAGTATAAATACAGCCATTCTCACTTAATTGACCAAGCAAATATAGCATTAATCAAAGAAGCAACCCAGAGGACCACAGTAACACTGGGGCAGCTGCAGAGAATTACAAGCTTAGGTTGGGAATCGGTTGGTAGGACAACTATTTAAGAGGAATGCACATTGGGAGCATTGTGGTTTGTCTTGTCAATTAAGGCATATCAACTAGGGCTTGTAGCACACATTGATGGAGGAGTGGCAACATCAAAGTCATTGTTGAATAAAAGCCATTGGAAGTCTAGTTTTCAGTTTGCCTCAAACCATGTAGGAGACATAGCAAATGTACAAGAAGGTGCTCTGAGGCCAACGTGACCTTTTTCACCCTGAACACAACATCTGCATAGTAACACATGGTGGTGGCAGCATCATGCCGTGTGGATGTTTTTCTGCAGCAGGGACAGTGAGACTGGTCAGAGTTTATGGGAAGATTGATGGAGCTAAATACAGGACTATCCTGAAAGAATGCCAGTTAGTCTCCAAAAGATTTGACACTGGGGACGAGGTTCACTTTCTAGAAGACAACCTCCCTAAACATACAGCTGGAGCTACAGCAAAATGGTTTAGGTCAAAACAGATTCATGTGGCAAAATATTAATGTTCACAGAGGCTTTCTGTCCAATCTAACTGACGTTGAGGTTACAATGTAATGTACTACAAAATAAGACCTTAATTTTACTCTCTTTTTTATTTTGCCAAATCCTCATCAGTCCAAATATAGCTTCACCTATATCTCAAACACTGATATTTGTAGATTTAAAGCAACTCTAATCCTGATATCAGATATCAAATATATACAGACACTGTATGAAAAGATGCATAAACATTTTGTCTTAAATCAGACAAACTTTTCCTGTTTTTTTTATTAATTTCTTAATCTTCAGAATGTACATACACTCATATTTCTATGACTTTAAACAGTCATAACGTTGTAAGCATCTGATAAGTTATTTCACAACATCTGAGTTAAGTGGAGGGACATAAATACCTTGTGTGACATCATAAGAAGCTCAAATCAGCCAAGATACCAGGAAAAGAATTCTTGACCTCCATATGTCTGGTCCGTTCTTGGGTTAATTTTTCCAAATGCCTTGAAGGTGCGACATTCATCTGTTCAAACCATTATATGCCAGACGGGTTTGTTGTTCCAGAGATTAATGTGTTTTAGAGTGAAATGTGCGAATCAAACCTGGAACAAAAGCAAGACCTCGAAGAAGCTGGCTGAAGCTCGTAAGAGAGAATAATTAGCAACTGTGAAACCTGTGTCCTGTGTCAACATGGGCTGAAAGACCACTAAGCCATAATTATCCAAAAGCAACAAAAAATGCCAAAGTACACCATCGATAGGTTGCCAGTCCATCACAGGGCAGCATAGATGCCCACATAACAAACAATCACCCACACACATACCTAAGGGTAATGGAGACTAACTAACCTAACAGTCATGTTTTTCGACTGTGGGAGGAAGCTGGAGAACATGCAAACTCCAAGCATAGGTTTGAGTCCAGGCTGGGATTGGAACCCAGGACCTTCTTGCTGCACAACAACAGTGCTACCAACTGCGCCACTGTCACTTGATGGTAATAATTATCCAGTAGCCAATGTATATCAATATTGCAGTAAAATTAAGGCTAAGGTAATGGCACGGTATCAGCACTGTACAGCTAAGAACTGTATAACAGTTTTACTTTAAAACTGAGCTGAGTTTATAGACCTACTTTTGAATTAAATACAGTATAAAATGCTATAAATGATTGCTGTTATTATTGTTATAGTTATGTTGTACAACATAATGCCTTTGTTAAAGAAACACTTGTCTTTTAGCTTATGTAAATTTTTTTTTAAAAAAACGATCAAGACCTTTGCTTCAGAGCAAAGCATTTGTTGTGCAACAAGCGGATAATTCTTTATTTTTTTAGGCACTAGTGGCCTTTATTTTTCAATAAGGTGAGTTGAGAGAGGGGAGAGGACATGCAGTAAACATTAACGGAGCGGGACTCGAACCCACAACCGCCTGTGTCGAGGACCAAGACATCCTTACACAGATTGCGCGCTTTACCCTGCACCACTGCTGCGTCCCACAAGTGAATCATTTTAAAAAACGAAAAGTCCATTCTTCCATAAGGTACAATTATGGTTGGCTGCATTGCCTGTCAAAAGGATCTTTTAATCAATGCAAAAATGTTTAACTGAATATTTTAACTGAATGGAAACATCAGCTCATTATTCAGCAATACATAACCTCTGATAATATGGTTGTGTAAAGCTAAAATCATATACAGTGACATACTGAACTTTGCAGTAACAGTAAGGAAAGGCTGCAAAGGCACAAATTATACTGTTAAAATAAAAAGGTTATTTAGTGTTTGCAAATGCACTTACAGAAAACCCTGTTTTTTTTTGGAGACATGTCCTTAGGTTTGATGAAACTTCAAAAAAGGGGAAACATGCAAGCCTTCAAACACCATCCCGACTCTGGGGGCAGGGGGGTGGCAGCATTACGTTTTGTGGTTGTTTTGCTCAGGGAGGGACTGCACTTCACAAAATATAGTATCATGGGGAAAGAACTTCATGTGGAAATATGAAGGCAAAATCTCAGGAATCTCAGCCAGGATCTAAAAGCCTGGGGATAAAGAGGTCTTTGACCCCAGTCACACTACAACCCTAGTTACAAAGTGGCATATGAACTACAAAGTCAGTGTTTTGGAGAAGCCATTATAAAACCCTGATCTCATAGAATTATCTCATAGATTATTGGGGAGAGTTGAAAAGGTATGTGTGAGCACGATGTCCTACAAAAATGACCCAGATACACCAGTTCTGTCAGGAGGAATGGGCCAAAAAGGTTTGTGGAAGGATACCCAGAATGATTAATGTCATACAGTTTAAAGGGCAATAGTTAACAAAAAGCAAAGAGGTGTTAATTCAAAAGGGCCTTTTATCTGTTTACAAAATCAACTTTATTATGATTTTGTTGTAATCCAACATGTGTACACTATGAAACTGAAGCACCACATCTGGTTTTAGTTGGCGATGAAGTAGAAGACATTACAAGTGAACCGCAAAAATATGTGATTTAGGAAAAAGAGATGCTTACTAGCAATCCTACCTATACTATTTGCAAGCTGGTGATCAAACATGCTGTTCAGCATTTCATGCTGTTTCAGATCCTCCAGTTCTGTCACCTGTCAAAACTTCTCTACCTTTGTTTAAGCTGTAATGAGACAGTGGTTCAAATGGCTTTGAACTACCGTCAAAATTGGCACTCTTTTCAATGTCAGCATGAATAAAAGATGGTTCTGCCTATGCAAATGAAAAAGGAGCACAAGCTTTTTAATCCCCGCTTTGGAATTGTTTAGTGGGGCTTATTTGAAGCTAACACAGTTCAATGTTAGCTTAAAGCAGAGTTAGGTTGTAGAACATGGAAAACCAAAACTGAACTTTTTGGCCCACATGCCAAAATAAATAGATAAATACAGACGGCCATCGCCTCAGCAACATGTTACTGATTTACTGCCACTGTCTCTCAAGCCAACCTGGAACCCTTGACTTGAGTGTTGCCCACCTCTTTTCCAAAAACAATTATTTTATGTTAATTAGTAACCCTAAATTGGCATTAGGTGTGAATGTGTGCTAGTTGTTGTTTATCTTGTACAGTATAAATAAATATAAAGTACACCCCCCTTTTAATTTTTGGGTTTAGCTTTTCAGAAGTTCACATACATTTCCTTATTTGGCAGAATTCTTAGTTAAAATCACACAAATCAATTACAATTACGGTGTAGCATTTGAGTCCTGTGTACAGCTGGGTCACGGTGGCTCAAATGCGAATACATGCTGACTCAGCTGTCACTCGCAGGGCTGGAGTTCACCAGCATTTACCTTTAACAGAATTTTAAGACAAAAACATGCATGTTAGGATGAAAGAGGGGACTAATGCAGAACCGCTGCTATAAGATGAAGAATCAGTTGTATTTTTAAGCAGGATTTTAAAGCTGCTGTCACACAGTTTCCTATTTTTTCATGTATTTTACTGTTTTGAAAAAGACATTACATGGATCTAAATGTAAAGAAATTAAGAAGATTTTGTGAAATATGTCCTGTCACTGTTCTGTCACTGAAGTATGTCTTGCTGTTCAGAGTACTGCGTGTCTGGGGCGTGGCGCTGGTGGTGTAGGGTTTTAAGCGTGCGACCCAGGTACCGTGGCCTCAGTCAGTGACACATGATTGAATCCAGGTCCTGGCGACGTTTTCTGCACACTCTTCCCCCACTCTTTCCATCATTTCCTGTTTGGTTACTATCAAAAAATGATAAAATAAAGGCCACTAGTGCAGCAAAAAAACATTAAAAAAAAAGAGTACTGCATGTATGTTAGGATCAAGGATGTGGGATTCACAATGTTCTTCTGTGTCAGGACTGAGTACATTACCTTTCTATGACTTGTTTATTATGTATTTATTGTATATTTATTATTTTATATTTATTATATACTTATTATATATTTAGGGACTAGCTGACCTTGTGGGAAGTAAATTTCAGTCCGATACTAGTCTAAATGATCAGACAGTAAGTGATGTCGTCAGTTTCACTTCATCTTCAAGCATCCAGTGTACTGATGTCAGACAGGCCTATGGAGAGCATAGTGGGATATTAGTAATGTTATTACTGGGTCATTGCTGCAATCTTTGACTCGTGGTTGCATCAGTTCTGTAGCAGTGGCCTACGTGTGGTATACATGGAGAGTGAGAACTGCACCCCTCATGTGTGTAAATGTTTAGACATGTACAAAGAATCAATGGCAGCATTGCTTATGATTAAATAACATATTGTCAAAATTATTTGCTTGTTTTCCTTCTAACACTTATGAAATTGAGTGGCATCCCATTCTTAATCTATAGGGTTTCATTTGATATCTGCTCACCTTTTGCAGCTATATTGTCTTCATGTCCCCTGGAAAAGCTTTCCACATGGTTTTAGAGTGTGTTTTTTAGAATTTGTGACCATTTTCTTCAGAAGAGAAGAGAACCTCTGGCTCACAGTCTCTCCCATAATACATCTCGAAGGTGTTCTCTAGTGTTGAGGTCAGGCCTCTCTTCAGGCCAGTTAAGTTCTTCCGCGCCAAACTTTATGGACCTTGCTTTGTGCACTGGTGCAGTGACGTTGAAAGTTATAGGGTCCATCCTTAAACTATTCCTACAAAGTCGGGAGCAGGAAATGGTCTTAAAATGACTTGGGATGCCGCAACATTAGATTTCCTTTCACTGGAACAAATGACCTGAGACCTACTATTAAAAAACAGCCCCACAGCAGAATATTTCCTCTCCAGCAAACTTTACACTTAACCTGGCCACTGCTAGGCCCAGACAGGTTTATTGGATTGCCAGACAGAGACATATGATTTGTCACTCCAGAGAATATGTCTCATCTGCTCTAGAGTCCAGTGGCAGTTTTCACCACTGCATCCAACGCGTTGCACTTTGTGATATAAAGCATGGATTAGAGAGCCGAGTTTAATTTCTTTAGTCAAACCCGAACCTGATTACTGCCGGACCTGTTGAATCAACCTAAAGAAAACCTGTCTAACAACATGAAGTAGGGTTAATAATCTCAGATATGCAACAAATCAGTTTTTAAATTATTTCCTTTATTAAGTGTAAACAGTTATTCGGATCAATCTGACGTGAAAAGTATTTGCCCTCTAAGCCTTATATCTGGCGTTTGCAAAAATCTTTTACATTCTATTTAGTGCGATGTCTCCTATTAATTATTGTAAATGAAAGGCTTGTTCTTCAGAACCCTTAAAACTGACTTTTTAGGTTTTAAAAGTGACACAGCCAAAGCCCTTTGACATGTTTTCCTCCAGATTTGCCCTGTGTTTTGTTTCATCATCTTCCACCAACTCTTTCCCTGCAGAAGAAAAGCACTAACAAAGCATTAGGCTTCTTATGCAACTTTTTATCTTAGGATGGTGATGTTCAGTGTTTGTTTTCCACTACACAGCGTTTTGCTTTCAGGCAAAAGGTTCAATTCTTACCTCATCTGGCCAGAGCACCTTCTCCTGCATGGCTTATGGAAAGACTGCAAACAAGACTTCTTATGGTTTTCTTACAAACAATGGCGTCCTTCTTGGCACTCTTCCATAGAGACCTGTTTTACAAACAGTTCAAATTAGTTGTTCTGTCAACAGACAGAGTTGTCTCTGCAGGAGCTGCAGGGATCCACAGCTCAGGTGGGAGAACTGATCTACAGGAAGAGTGGCGAGAATGCCTTCGTTGAAAGAGGAAGAAGGATAGAGCAAAATACAAGACAATACTAGTAGAAAACCTGTTAGAGACTGCAAAAGACTTCAGACCAGGGTAGAGGTTCGCTTTCAAGGGAATCTACTGCACAAAACATAAATCTAAACTGATGTTCACATATGGACTTCATGCAGTCCAACTGATCTTGAGTTATTTTTACCCACAGACAAATGCATGGCATACTTTTCAGAATATTAAAAGAAAATTGTTATAAAACCTGCATTATTTTTCTTCCATTTGCCAATTATGTTATTATCTAACACATCAAATCCAAAATAAATAAATTACGAAGTAAGATAACATTTGAATACACTGTACATGTACAGTTTGTGTTTATCAGAGGCAGCTTGGAGTTTTTCTCAAGAAGTGATGATGCTAAGCTCCCATCGCTGTGCAAGTCCTTGTACATGTTTATGCATTCATCTAAGTAAATACAGACATATTTAACACTTTGTGACATTAGAGCTTTCCCATATCTTGAGGTCGTGCACTGGCCAGAAGCCTGTGTTGCTTATTCATCCACACTGCTCCTCCCCATCACACCACAGCCTGCAGTATGAGTATGCATTAGAGATTTTGTACATGACATGTTCTGCATGTACAGTACAAATGGGGCCTGCTTCGGATGAACAGGTTAATGCTTTTTAGTGCAAACATAGCAGGTAGGAGAGAAAAACAAAGACATTTCAAGGTAAACAGTCGTGCATTTGAATTTGGTTCATGTTGCATTCTGTTCATGATATTCATCCTCTGCCCCTCCCGTCAGAGCTCCCCTAGAGTCCTGGTCACGTGCTCTGTGCTCTCATTCGCTCTGAAACCTCCATTGCCAAGCGAAGAGCGAAGAGAAAAGCAGCAGAATTAATTCCCTCCACCACATAGGACCCTCCATTGCTGATCTCGTGGTCAGAGACAAGGTTTTATGCCGTCATAACTGTTCACAGATTAATCTCAGCACAGATTGGTTAGCTGTCATGCTGTTGGTCTGGGGTCAGCAGCGTTAGGCGGAGAAAACTGGTGCCTATAAATAGAAGCTGGGACCTGCTGGGAGGAGATTGTGGCTCATTTGTCATACCGCGCAAGGCAAAGCTTTGTGTGGGACAGAGCAGAGAAGGGTGTAGCATCGGGATATAGGATGTCAGTCTTCATTTCGTTTAGTGGGCTGTTACTAGGAGATGAGTAAATTATACAAGAGCCACAAAAAAAGGAGAATTTGAAGGTCCCATGCAACCATCAGTAGATGGGATTTGTTCGTCTGACAGTGAAAAAATAATACAGATTGTGTTTTGGCCTTCTTGTTACACTTAGAAGGGGGATGAAGATTTTTTCACACGGTATGTCCACAATATTCAAGCTTTTCACATAATCAAACATGTTCTTCACAAATCATGATAAACTGAGGAAATGTTTTTATTAAGGGCATGTGATAGCTAGAATATAAATACAAAAAACCCAGATGAACAGTATTCTCTGTGTTAGAGTTACAATGCAATAATATGCATTACAGAGAAAATAACGCAGCAGTGAACAAAAAGTTCTGGAGGTTCTGTACAGATTCACAATGCCTTGGAAAAGCCTTTATACCCCTTGAACTGTTTCAACCACATTGCATTTTATTGGGATTTTATGTGCTAGAACTACAGATAGTAACTCACTCAATTGTGAAGTGGAATAAACATTAACGTCTCCTTTTTACTGCAATTAGAGCTGCAAGACTTTTGGGGTATGTCTCAACCAGGTTTGCACATCTAGAAGATCAATTTCATCCAATTCTTTGCTAAATAAATCAAGCTTAATCAGACTGGATGGAGAGAGTATTTGAACTATATTCTTCAAGTGTTGTCATGTATTTTCATTTAGTTTTATGTCTGAACTTTGATCTAAACCATCCCATTGCAGCTCTGGCTGTTCTCTTGGTGCAAGATGAACCTTCAGCCCAGTCTCAAGTCTTTGCAGCCTCTAACAGTTTTCTTCCACGACTATACTGTATTTGGCCACCTCCATCCACCTTCCCATCAACTCCGACCAGCTTCCCTGTCCCTGTTGAAGAGACACATTCCCACAGCATCATGCTGCCGCAACCATATTTTTCAGTTTTTGGTTGAAGGGTGACGAAGTTAAAAAAGCAAAGTTCATTGTGTATGTGAATACATTTCCTAGGCTCTGCATTTAGCTATTTTGGCCATGCTGGAATATTAATATTAAATAGTTATGGAATCTAATCTGTGGTGCATCGGATGAGAGTTAATAAAACACAGAGGCGAGAACAACAATATCAACACATTAAGAAAAGGTTAGTGTTTCTTATTACCTTGAACCATCAGTTCCTTAGCTGCCCCTGCATGTTTATGTCGTCGTTTACATTTTCAATCCCTCTGTTCATGTTTCTATTTACAGTAAGTATGCCAGCACTCAGCATCTGTCCACTCTCCTTTACAGCTCTGGCTTGCGTCTCACGTGTTTGTAGATGCGTGTGTCTTTGTGTGAGAGAAGATCTAAAGGCTGTGCTTTTGCTCCGTTGAACAGGACGCCAACAATCACTGCTATCAACCACATTCAGCATTTCAAAATGAACCATTTACATCATTTTTTATGTGTGCATTTAGTGTATACTCCTATCCTAAGTCTTAAACAATGGGAAATTACATTCGTTTATAAACTCAACTTTTTCCTCAACTCATTAAAACACACACAGACAGAGTCAAAGGAAAAGAGAGTAAAGTGATGTAGGTGGTGTCACCATGGCAACTTTTTATACCTAGGTCTATGGTCTGGAGATGCTGGCATCCAATTAAGGTTTTCAGTTTGATAAGAACAATCAAAGATGTCTCTCTTTAACCGGGGAAAAAAATTACCATTGTTCTAGTGCTGATATGATTACAACTGCATACACATTAATTTAGTTTACACAGATTTATTACTTAATTTAACCTGATTCGTCTTCATTTGGCATTTGATACCTACTAAAACAACAAATCTGTCCTACTTGTGTCTTAAAAACGGAGCTGAATAAACAGTGAAAAGGAAGCCTGTATCCCTTTTATTCAATACATAGCACACTAAGCAGTCAGAGACAGGATATTTCTATTTTTTTAAACCCATAACTATTATCAGCAAGACAAAGCTACATTTATTAGTACTAATCCTTGTTACCATCGTTTTACACACTGAGCATGTCCGGTTGTGCCAGTTTCTGAATGACTCAGCTAGCCAAGTATGGATAGTAGAGGGTTTACATGTTTTAAAGGAGTAGTTCCAGATTTTTATATATATTTTTATATTCTGTTAAAAGGTGATTAGAAGTTATTTTATTGTGGATTATTTTTCACTCTCTGTTTGGGAGAGATTGTTCAATAAAATCTGGAGATTAGAAATACGCTTTGTATCTCGCAGTGTCACAATCATTTCATGAAAAAAGGAAAACAATATATTGGAACTTAATAGGTCAACAGTGTTTTTGAATGCAAGTGCAATTACACAGTTACATGCACACAATTACTTGCAGTGACTTAGAAGAACTGAATAATGTTGTCATTTGAATTCGGCATAAGCTAGATGGACCCAGAGGCTGAAGTTATTGGCCAGTCCCAGTGGGGCCAAGACCACATTGAACTTCTGACATCTTAAGCAAACTCCAAGATTAAAAAAATGTAATGTGGATGCTGGTTTTTGAACCTTTAAACCATCTTCACTTTGGCATTTGTTGGGGATTTACAGAGACACCGATGATTATTTACATAGGAAAAGGAGATGGGAGGTAGTGTGTCACCAATGATCTTACAGAAAATGGAACATGCAAAGCGTTTCCGGTCAGAGTAATCATCTGATATAAAAGACTTATATTGGCGTTGTTTAAGATGAGCACCTTCTCCTTCCTGCGATGTCCAGCTACTGTATAAATATTTCAATAATATATCTCGATTTATAGTAAATGAAGACCTCAACATGGTTACATACAGCAGCTAGAACCTTAAAATAGAACCTCATTGGGAAATCCTTAACTATGCCTTTAAGGTTTTTGTACACTTATGCACATTATTTAAACCATCGCTCAAAAAACCGGCTATCCTGGTACTTTAAATATGAATGTGAGGTTTTCTATATCACTGCAGGTTGTCTTTTGTTGCCATGGTAACTGAGAATGTAACCCTTATGTAGCAGGTTGTCAGGGTGGGTTGGGCTTAGACTGGCAGGCTGTTTTTTTTATCAGTGTGTGTGTGTGTTTGTTTGTGTGTAGGTGGTCTTACATAACCTTTAGTATCCCTTTGAAATTTGCATTTTTCTTAAATGAAGAAGGAACTGCTTCTCTAATGGCGAAGACACATGTAGTCTGGGAACTCTACAGAGTTTTTTGGAGAAGCTCTACATATCACGCCACCCTGCATATAAACAATATCACAGTAGGTGTTACATTAGGATTATGTGCTGAGTAATAACTCCTTGTTTGTGTCTCCTGTAGAGAACTGATGAGGAGGCGGTGGTGGACCGTGGGGGCACACGTTCTGTGCTCAACACCAATTTTGAGAAGGAAGAACTTGAAGGTATGTGATACTTAGTATAACAGAGTTAACTAAAGTTGCTCATTTTAGTGTCAATCACTCTCATAACTCTCTCAAAATTTGTCTGAAGAAGTAAAACATTCTGTTACAGGGAGGGTGGACATTTTTTGACTTGGCAATGAACGTTTGAAACTATCTAAACCAATTAAAACCCAAGATTTATTAGGAGCTTATAGGGGTTCAACAGAAAAAAGCCTCATTCTGATTCTAATGTCTAATTTTAATCCTAAAGGGTAAAGGAAAAAGAAAATCCCGATCCAGAGGTCAGAACCACTTCTATGGCCTGTCCACTGGACCACAGCCAGGCAGCAGCTAAAGAGTGTTGTGAAAAGTATTTGTCACCTTACAGTTTTCTTTGCAGTGTTCTTTTTAGATCGTTAAACAGGTATCAAAGGATTATGCAGGCAGACAAAAAAGTCCCTCTTTATTTTGTGACATGTAGTGTTTGTGCAAATGTACTGTTATGAATATCTCTCTGCTGCTGTAAGGCTCACACATCATTGGCACAGGAAGAGGTTGTCTGAAGCATCTGACGTCAAAGTGCACACCAAAAAAATAATCAGTTTTTACCCACAATAATTGCTACTACGTGTCACTCTAAGTCTAAAAATAGGACTAATAACATATTTCGAAGAGTCTGATAAGTCTGATAAAGTCTGATAAAGTCTGATAAGTCTGATAAAAAGTTAATAAGTAGGCTCTGTTTGTGAAGTTTATGTGCCTTCACAAAAGGTTGTGAAAAAAAATATTTACCCCTTACAGACTTATTTTATATTTTCTTTTTGTCACACTCACATTTCATATAATTAGACAAATTTTAAGGCAAAGAAATGGAATAGATAGAAAGAGCAGTTTTCAAATGAGGATAAAAAAACCCTGGATGTGTTTAAGAAGTAATCACCTCCCTTGTTCAATCATTTACCTCCATTATTCCTGAGAATAATTACAACTAGAACTGTTTAACTACGTTGGAACAAAATGGTTTGTTTACAGGTAAGAAATACAAGTACACGGGACAAAATCGCAAAGTGTCGATGTGCAATAGAGTTACAAACCGGCAAAAGGAAGATTTGACCCAATTTAAGAGCTACTTCCTTTTTTACTTCAAAACAGAGATATTAAAGGGTATCACATTTGAAGAAATCACCCTCACCTCTGCGGTCCATAGTAATAGCTTATACCATACCTATACAGCTATTTGCCAGACAGACTTGGACAGGAACTATTTGCCGTCATTCCCCTACTGTTTGATATAAATGTTTTTCATATCCATTCAATCATACTGAGCTTCTACAAAGTATTCACTCAGAAAAACTGGTTGTAATGTCATCAAAAAATCACAAACCACATGTGAACCGAAGCTGTTATAGACAAAAAGCTGCTTAGATAGGGAAATGGAAGAAGAGACAAAAAAGGAAATGTCGAATGACATCAGCAGTCATGCCTGGAAGAGAAGAGCTATTTTTATAAAGTCTACCACACACAAGTCTTGACTCACCCTCCCCTTACATATCCTTCTTCTATATCAATTTTGATCTGGTTCATAACAGCGTAATTGTGAAATTTGCTGCATAGGCACAATTAGCCCCCCACCCCTCCTTCTACTGCTTCCCACTTACATAATTTACTGAATGCTAAAAGTAGTTTGTTCCAGATATGTCCATCTACTGTAGGACATGCTCTGCCAGCATCAAGTCTGTCCAAAGGACAAATATATTTTGACATGGGTCATAATGTCACTTAACCTCTATTTCTGCATTCCTGTTGGTGGATGTTGCTGGAGTGACTCTCTTGAGATTCTGTGATGTATCTGTGCTCAACCCAGTGGATACATTTTCACCCAATTAACAATCAATGATTCATTAATACAAAAAGATATATTCTGTAGTAGAAAAGAAGATCTGAAAGCTGTGGCATGCATTTGTGTTTAGCCAGCTTTACTCTTATACCCCTGGATAGAATTCAGTGCAACCTATTATTGTCAGCTTTCAACTAGTTATTAAAACCGTTTACTTTTGGGTAACCTAGGATAAATGCAGTTTGGCTAAAAACATCACCCTAAACACTCCATCCCCATGGTGAAACAGGGTGGTGGCAGCATCATGCTGTGGGAATACTTTTCTTCAAGGTGGATGAAAAAGCTACTCCACTACTAAAATCAATTAGGAACATGTGGCAAGACTTCAAAAATATCAGCAAAGAAGCAATAGATCTGTTACTGTTAATTTGGTCTTTGACGGCCTGAGTTAGCAGGATTGAAGGTAAAGTTTGTGACAGTACAAGTGCACAATAAGTAAAGCATGACTGGTTTGGAATCCTGGGGTGTTGCCTTCCTTTAAAGTGTTTTCTCTGAACAACTTCTAGAACAATGTCTTCTGGACTGTAGTGAAAGTTATAGAGACCCTTTTTATCATAATCAACAATGTGATATTTCTAGAAAAGCTAACAAATCACTGCATATCAGACCTTACTAAATGGTATGCACGGAGGTCGAGGAGTGATGATGGAACAATCAGGCAGCTACAGGATGTGAGTCTCACTCTGCGGTGTTATGCATGAATTTATCAACTTTTTGGGATACTTGCTTTAAGTGTTTATAGTTTATCCTTATTTAAAGTCCAAAATGGGTTCGGTCGCATACTGAGTACGTAATTTAACAAGCAGGTAGGGCAGTTTGCAAAATCTGGGTCAGTAAAACTCTGAACCTTTGTTTGCAGCGCTGATCACTCAGTAATACCATGTTACAATGTCTCATCAATTATTTACTGCGAGCTAAGCCACTCTTAATCTATAATGAATTATCAGGTATTCTGTCCAATACACATTATGCTTTTGGCTGTTTTTTTTTGTAAAAAAAAAAAAAAATTAGCAAGACGCCAAATGTTATTTGCCTGAGATTTGTTTTCTGTAATTTAAAGACCCGAGGAGAACACATGATGTCAGGCAGCAAGGTACCTCAGATGGTCCAGAAGGCAATGTCCAGTACCCTTGTCCAGACACAGAGCTGAGGGTTATAATATAATTTTTCTTATCAAAGTGGGAGAGAAATTAACTCACAATAAGAGAAAATCCGAACTTTGTTTTTATAAGTTTTATTCAAAGGCATTTCTGCGTTTGAAGACCCTGTCACTGACGAATCAGTGAAACAGAAGCCCAGAGCACAGTTTACAGACAGTATTTAAACAGTATGTGGGTGTTACCTCAACTTAAAAGAGTTTGGAGACATGGTCCTCTAGACCCCACCTGGGGTCAGAGGTAACTATATTATTTATGAGGACAGCCATCTGCTCTTCCTCAGACACAACCCTCCAGGATGTGTTTTAACCATTAAACTTCTGGAAATGTTTTAGAGTCCATCTAGTCTAAATAACAGAACACTAATAAAAACACAGAGGTCAGAGGAGAGAGGTTAATGAAAGTTCACAGCACTTTTGAATACTTTGGAGCACTAAATAAAAGAATTTCCATAACAGGGTCATCAGGAAAAACAAATAGTGGCCCTGTAGCTCGACCGCAATAAAAGAAGAGAGAGTCAACTCAGATTATCTTCACACTGGCCCTGTGGTTGCAAGCTCATGTGTGCTTGCACATTAAAAAGAGATTGTAATGCTCACGTTGTGCCATGTCCTTTCAGAGTACAACTTTCATTATCTGTATTATACCAAAATGAAAATGACTCCAATTATAGTGGTAATCTTCAAAATCAGTTTCAGTTTCTTGAAAGGGGACAGGAGTGTTACATTACAAGCACAGCAAGCCTGAAGGCAGCAGTTTGTTCTTGAATTTAGACCTTATGGGTCCTTTCTAAATGGCATGGCATCTACAGCAAGACATTACTAGCTGTTCCAGGACCTGTTTTTCTCACTTGACTTTTCTTCTCTACCAACCATAAACTAAAATACCAAAATAAATTTTTTATATGGAGCCAGTGTGTCAGAGCACTGAATGCAAGTGCAGTCTCAAGTCTTAAATATCCCGGGGGAAATGGACATCATGAGCAACTTTAACGTTTCAACGGACAAAAGTGTGAAAGATAAAGATATACAGTAAGAAATAGTATAATATACAACAGTATATTATAGCATACAATGGAAAGCATGGTATAATTCAGTATAGTAAAGTATACCACAGTATATTGTAGTATAGTATGAAAGCTAAAGTAGTATAGTATAGCATAGCATAGCATAGTATAGCATAGCATAGCATAGCATAGTATAGTATAGTATAGTATAGTATAGTATAGTATAGTATAGTATAGTATAGTATACAGTTTGAAATGTAGATTTCATAGTAAAGTATATCCAATATTTGTTTAAAGTTTAAATAATAGCTTAAAAACTGATAGTATAGTAGAGTGCAGTTTGGTATACAGTAATGCATAATATGTTAAATAGTTTGAAAAGTAATGCTATATAGTATGCTGTATGTAGTATAGTATATAGTTGAGTACATATTAGTAAAGCTAATATAGTTTGAGAGATGTATAGTATAGTTAATACTTTAACTAATGTATCAGTGTACTATATAACACTATTCTCTATACCACACACTGGTATATTCAATTGTTTGAACACTAAAAGTATGTATAGTACAGTGTATTATAGTAAAGTATAGTTTTTTGAGCTGGGGTGTCCAAAGTGCACCTTGGGGGCCAGTTGCAGCCCTTGATATGTTTTTGTGTAGCTCTTGACAACGACTTACCAGGATGATATTTTCACAAATGCAAGGTCTTTAAAAAAATTATTAAGTTCAAGTTTATATATTTATGTAGCGCATTTATCGGCATGTTTTTAGGAGATAGCTTTAAAAATTCGATGCAGTTTTTAATAGAATCTCTTTTTTTCAGACCAGCTGTGCTGTCGGCTGATATATGAGAGTGTTGGAACCTCAGTTATTCTTGTATGAGTTGACTTTGTTTTTTCAGTGAATCCAAATTCATGTTGGGTTCCAAACTTTGACGCATGCTTTTCCTGAGAAATTACTCACGGTCAGTTGAAACTGCAACAGATTGACAACAATTTCACACTTTGAATGAGGGTGAGAATCATGACAGGCAACACATTGCTTCAATTAAAAACCATGGCTACCGCAATCTGCAAATCATCCTTTCCATTAAGAAAAATGCCAACAATATGTGGAAAATATGGACCAGAATTGAAAATCCAAATAACTGATTTCCATCAAGAACACAGATAACACTTCTTGCATACAACACTGAAAGTCATCAAGGTCTTTAGATGCGAGTTTGCACATCTATAAATGAAACAAGTGTGCAGGAGGATAATGGACCATTCCCAGAAACCCCAAAACGTTACTACCACATTCTGATCAACTTGCCAAATTTATCGTGCAACATTTTGGTCACAGACATTCATCACAACCTTCATTTATGAAGTTATGTGACCAATATAACATAATACATTTTTCTAGCAGCAATGAGCTCTTTTGTTTAGATTACCAGGCACCAAAAGAAAACACAAGTTCCAGGATACATTGATTGACGTCTCTATAATATGGGAATACTCGTGAAGCAGATATGATAGCAGTAACATGTTCAATTAAGTAAAAAAACTATTTAATATGCTGCTGCAGACTTGGCCATTTTATGAAAAAAGGGACACATTTGGCCTCCTAGATGTTCCATATTGGCCGACAGAGGTTAATAGAAAATCCAGAATATAAAAGAAAAAATATCCGACTCTGAAGACAATTGCGATCTGTAGATACTGTAACTACAGTGTTCACCAATTTTATCAGAGAAATTTATGCAGGATGTTTAGTTTTTAACAATATGGACTTTTAAGTTAGGGCTGAATAAAATATTGTTATTGCTACATCAGTGTGAAAATTTATAATATTGCAAGGAATGTTTGGACTTTGATGGTTATTTCCATTAAAATAACATTTTTGTTTTAGTTTTTTTTTGGTATCTTTTTAAGAGATTATTATTAGCAATGAAATAATAGAAAGTTTTAGCTGTCAGCAGGCCATGTCACATTTTATTGTTCAGGTCCAATGACTGCTGCCAGCACCAATCAAAATCAAATTTAGAAGTTATTGGAGTAATTAGGTTCAGCCTGTGATCATACTGCAAGTACTCATACTTACTTTGAGAAAATGACAATGCTACAGGATATTAACCTTTCTTACCTTCAATAACCTCAGCATCGGATAATCACTTTATTTTTTCTAGGATTATTTTGCAGTTCCTCTTTATTGCAGAATTTATGTTCATTCAACTTCATAAGTCATTCAATTTGATTTTGATGGTTCCAAATTACTTTAGGGGGAATGCTAGGGTTAGGGTGGACCAACCCGGAATGGTCAAAGCTAAAGGAAAAACAGAAATTGATGTCAGAACATACCCACTTCTAAGCTGGACCATCTTGGTTTCAGGTCACCGCACTCTCTACATTGGAGTCCACGTTCCCTTGGGCCGGAGGTCACACCGTCGTCACCGTCACCATGGACACAGACACAGGAAGAGGTCCAAGGAGAGGGACTCCACAGGTGAAGATGGACGAGAATCCCCCTCATATAGTAAGTGCCAGTGATCTCTGTAATTGAACTTTAGAAAACTTTTTAGCTTCAATATAACATTGGAGCAGAGCTGGCCCCCTTTAGATTCTGCTTATTGTCCTTGTGGCACCAGTTTCTACCAAAGCTTTTCCTTCCACTCAACCTTCTATTAATATGCTTGGATACTGGTGAACAGTTAGCTCCTTCGGCGTTGACCCTTTGTGGTCAATTCTTCTTGACGGTGTCAGTGACTGTCTGCTAGAGTACTGTCATGTTAGCAGTCTTCCCAGTGGCTGTGTAAATCCACACATATGTATTAAATAATTTCCTGTAGTACTGAGAAAAAATTTGTTGCAACTCCTTCAGCTAAGAGGTTATTACTAGCTAAACAGAAGATGAACGTTGTTCAACAAAATACTTCCTTTGTACAAGGGGATACTGATGTAACCCTCAAACATTTCTAAAAGTCTCACTACTGTAACAATGCTTGTGCTCTTTGGGGCCTCCTGCTGGAGTGGGGGTCCTAACTGCTTAGTTAGCTTATGCCTTGAGCGAATCAGAATACCAGTTTTTTACGGAAGGTTGAAGGATAGAGGTAGCTCAAATGTCCATCCTTTAAGCTACTATAAACTCATTTCCTTTTTATTTATCTTGTCCTTTCCTTGCCTTCACTCTCCTTCAACATCTGCTGCTAGCAGACACTCCAGCTCAGAGGGTACAGTTTCTTCTGGGCACAGAGGATGGCGATGAGGAGCACATCCCACACGCCCTGTTTACTGAGATGGACGAAATTTGCCTCAGGGAGGGTGAGGACGCTGAATGGAAAGAGACAGCTAGGTAAACTGCTGCAGACAACGCATGGGCAGGACATGGCCAGCTGTGGCTTTGTTCTTCTGTTGCAGCTGAGACTTCATCCACTCGCTGTCTGTCTGAAAGTCAACCTTTAAGGTATCACACCTTTATGCATTATTTGACTTACTGTAATAATAATTTAATTTGATCCAGGTGGCTTAAGTTTGAAGAGGATGTCGAAGACGGCGGCGAGCGGTGGAGTAAACCCTACGTGGCCACCCTGTCTCTGCACAGTCTTTTTGAGCTGCGTAGCTGCATCATGAATGGCATTGTGTTGCTGGACATGAGGGCCAACTCATTGGACGAGATCGCAGGTAAACACTGTAGGCAGATGGTGCGGTGTACATTTTAGGACATCCTCAGGTCTCAGAAAAAAAAAGTTATCAGGTCTTTGTCAGGTTATGTTTTATTTTAGCAGAGACAGCAAGCTGGTCAGCATGAATCCAGCTGTTCTGTGAATGCTGGGGTGGTGGTTTATCTTCCAGCAGGACAAACACACATCCCCAGATACAATGGAATGGCTAAGATTAAAGCATATTCATGTGTTAAAATGGCCTAGTCAAAGTCCAGACCTAAATCCAATCAAAAATCAGTGGCAGGACTTGACCACTTATATTCACAGACTTACTCCATCCAACTCAGACAGATATTGAAGTATTTTTCAAGAAGAATGGGCAAAAATGGGAGAAAAGTGGTTCTACAATGTATTCAGGGCGGCAGAAAACAAATGCCCACCACATGTTTCAAATTTCTATTTGTAAAATAAATGTGAAAGCATTTATAGTTAATCTTCCACTTCACAATTATGCAAAGATTTGTGTTTGTCTTTCACATAAAATCCCAACAAAGTACATTGAGGGTTGTGGTTTAACAAGTGAAGTTTATATTATTTTGGCTACAACCACAACAGAGCTTCACTACTGTTGCTCCTATTTTTAGAGGCATTGCCTCTATTGATATGAGGGGTATGTTTTAACATTTGGATAAAAATGATTTCACTTTTTAGTTAGAATGACCTAAATAAATTCAAAGCAGCAGACATTACGGAGCTGGTGTGTTTTTGAGGTCAGTGAGGAGAATATTTATGTGCTGCTGCAGAAATCGGCTAAACAAAACCTGATCTGGCACAGTTAAGTCAGCCACAGTGGGTCAGTTGTTTTCTGTTTTTTTGGGATGATCAGCTTAGCGTTGTTGGCTGTCATACAGGGGCAGACACTGTCAAAAGAAGCAGATTTGATCATCAACCATTGCACTATAATGTGGACATACGTTGTTTATTTTCATTACTTGTTTCTATCCACAGACATGGTTTTGGATCAGCACGAGGGGTCCGGCTCTTTGGGTCAGGACGCCCGGAAGAGAATCCGCGAGGCCCTGCTTAAACAGCATCACCACCAAAACCACAAGAAACTGGCCAACCGCATCCCTATTGTCCGGTCCTTCGCTGATATTGGCAAGAAGCAATCCGAGCCTCATTCCATGGACAAGAATGGTAAACACACACATGCAGATGTGTCAGTAGTCGAATCGTTGTCTTTACTTTCTTCACAGTTGTCATGCTTTAGGCTGCTGCATGCTGATGCAAAAATATGCTGCAAGTCTGTGTAGGTTATTCAGTTTGTTTGGCTCATTTTCTCCTCATCTTTGTGTTTATCCATGTTGTATGTGTGTAAGTCACTCATCCAGAAATTGACAGCTATCACAAGAGCATAAAATCTCCAAAAGTCTTCCAATAAGGAATTATAGCTGTGGCCATTTTGTGTGTTACATCTACACACCCTTTTGTGACCTTCAAGTTCCACTGCGGACACACCGTTTGGTGAAACCTAGACCAAACAACTTACTGTACCTCAGGCAGCTGCACATGTCTACTGTCTAATCTCACAGGAGGATGCAGATCAGGAATTCTGTACAGGCAATTAGAGCTGCCACCAATATGTAAAAACAGTAGTTGTATAATTTTCAGGAAACACACTTAAGTATTTACACCCTTTGAACCTTTCCATTTTTTTATCATATGAAAACCACAGACGTTGTTGTGGTAATTTTAGGATTTTATGTGATAGACCAACACAAAGTGTATCATTGTAAATTGGAAGGAACACGGTTATGCCAATTTATTTACAAATGCAAACCTGAAACCACGGTACCTAGATGCTTCATGTGAAAATTCCAGACTTTTTCAGACTCAAATTTCCAGAGTTCTCTGTCCTTCACATTCATTTAAAAATATAAAAATGCTTCTTAAGTAAGCAGCAGTCTTTAACCACAGAGTGTAAGGAAGGATGCGTGGAAACACAGAAAGGAAGGACACAAGGTAGAAAAGAAGACAAGGCGCAAGGAAGGCAGGGGGTAAAGAAACAAGGAAGAATAGAGGGAAGAAAAAAGGACATAGAAGGACAGAGCAAACAATTCCAGGATGAAAGGAAGGATAAAAGGACATAGGACATGAGTGAAGAATGAAGAAAGAAAAGGCGTGAGGAAGGATAAAAAAGAATGATGTAAAGAAGGAAGGAGGCATGGAAGAAAGTACAAGGAAGCGCAGATGGAACAAAACAAGAAATGAACGAATGAAGGACATGAGCAAAGAAAGAATTTTCATTAATGGAGAGTCTGTCCTGCTTGGCGTCTTATTGCTGGGGTTAATTGTTCAACAAAACTACCACTCACAACATGGTGGCAATGTTAATGTGCGATATCCATCATGTGATAATGCAGCGTCTATTCTTCCATGTCTACAGTCCCAACTATGCCACTAATAACCAGGGGTGTAAAAGATAATAGATACTCCTTAAAGAACAGAGACATTTTTTCTTTATCCCAGGGCGACTAGAATAGCAGAATGTCATTTTGTTCATATTATTCTTCATATTTGATAGTTGATTTTAAAAAGAAAGATCTATGATTTGCATTCATTATATTTATTTCCCAGCATGACTGTTGACATGTTTGCTAAACAATTCCTTTAATGTTTAGTACCTTGCAGAGATTTTCATTCCCCTATGACATTAAAACCACAAATCTCAATGTTTTTTATGTGATGGATCAACACAAAGTAGTGCATAATTGTGAAAGTATACTGAATCAGTACGTTGTAGGACAACCTTCTGCTGTAATCATAGCTGCAAGTCTGCAAGCGGTATGTATCTCCAAGCTTTGCACTTTTAGAGGACGACATTTGTGCCAATTCTTCTTTGCAAAGTAGCTAAATCTCAGTCAGATTGCACGGAGAGCATTTGTCAGCTGGTTGAACTAGTTTTTATTCAGGGGTATCAGAGGAAAGGGGCTGAATGGAAATGCACACCACACTTACACTTGCTCTTGCACACTTGCACTTGCATTATGCTGGTCTCTCACACAGAATCCAATAGTAAATCAGTATTTATCAGATGGTTTAATAATAAAACATAGAATTATTGAGCTTACTCATGTAAGGGTAAACTGTTCTGTCTTTTCTCCTTATGGATACACATTTTCACCAATAAAGATTCAGCACCAAAAAGAATAAATGCTTTCAACATTTTTCCAGAGGTTGTAACTGTACCATGCAGTTGCTCACAGGAGAGCATTGTCTCTGTTAAAGAAAGCAGTTCTTGTGAAAACTGATATTATTTTCTTGGTCTCTGAAAGGCCAAACAGTCTCACCTCAGTCCCAGCCGTCCAACAACGAGGGCAAACAGGACGTCAGCCGGGAAAACAGCGCTGTGGACTTCAGCAAGGTGAGCAGCCAGCACAACTACTGGTCTTGTTTATCTTTGGCCAGTGAGAGCTGAACACATAACAAGTTCTGTATACTTAATCGGTCTGGGGTTACGTGTGAAAAGGTCACCACCAGCTTCTCACAAAGGTAACCTGACTGGAATGAAACAGGATTGGATGATATTTGTTTAGTTATGCGAGTCAGATCTGGCTATAAAACCACACTTTCATTCTATATTTATTTACAGAATGCCTATTTTTATCATACATAGAACTGTTATACAATTTTCTGTCCAAAAATGATATTTTGCCTGTTGCTGTCGCACAGATTGACCTCCATTTCATGAAGAAAATCCCTCCTGGTGCAGAGGCATCCAATGTCTTGGTAGGAGAGCTGGAATTCCTAGATCGCCCTGTGGTGGCCTTCGTGCGCTTGTCACCTGCTGTGCTTCTCAATGGCCTGACTGAAGTTCCCATCACCACCAGGTGATCCAGGAGCTGATGGAAAATCATCCAGTTTGTGCTTCTTTTTTATGTCAGATCTAAATTTGTTGCTTTTGTTGCCCAGGTTCTTGTTTATCCTCCTTGGGCCTCTGGGAAAAGGTTCCCAGTATCATGAAATTGGGCGATCTATTGCTACTCTGATGACTGATGAGGTGAGGCCACACAGACAATGAAGTAAAGTGTTTATAGGCTAACATATGTATTTATGTTTTTATTCTCAGCAAAGGGTTTTGTAACAGTTTTATAGCCAACACCTAACAGGAGCTACAGCTCCTGGAATGCTCGTCTAGCTAATGATCACTTCACACACTTACCACGTTTTTGTTTCATGTTCCTCCTATTATGTGATAGATTATCAAAAAACAGCATGCAATTTTAAATGGGAAGGAAAATGATACATGGTTCTCAATGTTTTCAACATAAAACAGAAAAAGTGTGACCTTTGTTTGTATTCAACCCCCTTTTTTCTGAAACCCATACATCACCCTGAAGAATTGGGAAGTAGAAAACTTCAGTCTCTAGATGTACCAAGCTTGTAGAGACAAGGCAAGACTTGAAGCTGTGGTTACAATAAAAGGTGCTTCTACAAAATATTAGCTCAGGGGTGTTTGAATACTTATTTAGAAATCACTTCAGATTCTAGCTCACTCCCGGTGGCTGCTTGCCAGGGCCTGGTCCCCTGGGCTCTGTCGGGCCTCTGCTTGGGGAGTGATATGTCCCGGGGTCTCGGGTCTATGGGTCCATGGGTCCATGGCTGGATCTGCTCGGGCGTAGACGGCTGCCAGCGGGGCCTGTGGGCTCGTCGCTGCAGCTCCCTGGGCTACTGCACTGTGGCTGCTGGGTGGTCCCCCCTGGGACTCTCCCCTGCTTTTCTCTGGGGGGATTGCGGTAGTCCCGGCTATGGTTCTCCTGGGGTTCCTGTGCTCTGGGGGGGCCTTTGGATGTCTGTGGCTCGGATCTCATCTGTATCTGTCCCAGGTCCAGGGGGGCAGGTCTGTGGCTCCTCACACTCGGTATTGCATATTTTTATGGAGGAACCTTGTATACACAAGTGCGCTCACACTCAGACCCACAGGTGTCTAGATTCAGGTGTTAACAGGTACACAAATGTTCTATATAGAGCCGCATTTACTGCTAAATACATCTTGCATTCATACGCACCGTGCACTTTTTGGTAAAAAAGCTGTTAATATGAATCTTTTTCGTGCTTCTTATATTTTCCTTTTTGTGACTGTCTCTGTGTCCGTAACAATTAAAATATTACCAAAGCAGTTTCTAATAAAGTTTCTTTTATAAATATCAAGCAGAGCTTTAAAGCGTTAGCTGTAATGTTCCACTTGTGAAAGTAAATCTGTTGGCACTTTTCTGATGGCCACTCTACGGAGGAAGCTTATTTCAGCCGCTTGTATCCAGGATCTCATTCTTTCGTCATGATCCAAAGTTCATGGCCATAAGTGAGGGTAGGAATGTAGACCGACCGGTAAATCAAGACCTCTTCACCACAATGGACCGGCACAGCGTCCTCATTACTGCGGCAGCCTCACCAATCCGTCTGTCGATCTACCGCTCTATTCTCCCCTCACTCGTGAGCAAGACCCCAAGATACTTGAACTCCTCCACTTAAGGCCTCTCTACCTATCAGTGACTTACCTTTGATTGATGTAGAGCACAAAACAAAAGAATGACACCAAAAGGCTTTTGGTAAATAACGACAGTATGTGCTGAAGATCATGACAGATTTACCAAACATCAGCAATGAGCTGATTTTACTCACCATTGTCTGAGCCAAGTGTTTTTTTTTTTCCATTGGCAGTGGGCCCTTTGGGAGAATGAAAATAGCTTAGGGATGTTAACCTACCCATATATGGAAAAAGAAGGACCTACCGCTGTGATTTGCTTTTCTTTCAGTATGGGCAATATCTTTCTGTATTCTGTCCTAAATCTGATGAAAAGTTCAGATTATGGGGGATAATTTGAACTGAACTGAGACTACCATTTTCAGTGACCATTAAAAACCCCTACAGATTAGTAGAAGGGGTTTAATGGTACATTCCAATTACCAGATGAAATAATAAATAATGTTACAGTCATGAGAATGAGATCAAAAACTGTGTTTTAAAGAAACTTTATTCAGTGTCGACATATCCAATTCAGATTCAAACAATCTTAGTGTGTTTTATTGCCAAAGCTATTCACCTATCTTCCTTCATACTCATTTGAACCGGGCTGGCTTTTTATTCTTAATCGACAGTTTTTAGTTGGATGGGTTTTGCAGCTTAAAATCTTGCATTAAGAGTTTCTTTCAGTGGAACTAAGTCCTAAGCCCAAACCCAGAAGAACAACCCCAAATCGTAACCCCTTATGCACCAAACTTTACACATGACACAATGCAAGCAACTGCCGCTATATGCTCATCATGAGGTGTGAATACTGCAAGTCAGTGACTCGATGCAATCTGCTGGGTTTCCTTAGACTTTTTAATCAATTTGAATAATAAACTGAATCTGACTGCATTGTTTTTATAACTAGGATCAATTAGGAATGTATGTACTTGACTTGGAATCTGTCTGTCTTAGATTTAATAGACTTTTTTTGTAAGGGACCTTGAGATGACATTTGTTGGGAATTGGTGCTGACAGAGCACAGTCAGAAAAATGCTGTTCTCCTGACAACTGCCAAACCCAGACCCCTTCATCGGATTGCCAGATAGAGAGGCATTATTTGGCCCCCTACTCTAATGCTCTAGAGTCCAGTGGTGGTGTGCTTTGCACCACTGCATTCAGCACTTTGCATTGCACTTGGTGATACAGCTGCCCCTTCCTATTAAATTAAAGTGCCTGTGACATCAAATTTTTATGATAAATAAAATTACATTTATGGAAAGAAAACATTAATTAAATATTTCCAAAACTAAATTCATGCCACTGAAATGAACAGTGGTTGAGATATATGGTCATAAATTTCACTAGAAAGACACCTCTAGAAAGATACCTCGTGCTCTTTTATGACGTAGAAGGGGAACCTTAGAACGTAAACTGACTGCTGCTACAATGGCAGCAACACAGAAAGCAGCAGAGAATCTGATGTTTATTTAGATATATTTCAGTCACTATCAGTCAGGAGAAGAATGTCAGTTCATCAGATGTTAGAGCACAAGTGCAGCAGCGTGCGAACGACCATCTAATTCCACCAGAGTCTATTTTTGCTGGATGCCGGAGCACGGCTGGTATGAATCATACCGCACCACCAGAAAACAGAACCAGCACAACATCCGGATTTTCAAAATAATTCACTAAAGACAGACTAGATCAAGTTATATTAATAAATACACACATATATTTATATATACACGTGTATATATTAGCAGTTGTTAACATTAGATCAATTAGTTCAGTTACTGGGTTAATTAAGGTATTATAAACCAAGTAATTAAACATTAAATGCACCAAATTAAGCAACAAATATAGCTTCGCTGCACTCATTGTACTCATTTTTATAACAAAACGCATGAAAATATCTGGATGCATAAAAAGAAAAATGACTCACAGAATGAGTTGTTTTGGATTTGCTACCGCATTTATCACTTGCTTTCATTGTGCCATGTGCGTATGGTTCTTGGAGCTCCTCCAGGCACTGCAGCGGACCGGAGCGGTGCAGATGTAAATTGGAAGGGTGGAGAAATTTGCGGTCAGACCAGAGCAGATGCAGTGTCAAACCATAGTTACAGTACATTTACGGCACTGAGTGAAACAACCGAAGGCGAAGTGAGCAGCATGGAGCAGTAGCAGCAGACACAGGGAATGATCAAGATCTGAAGACGCTACCTGGTGTCATTTTTTAAAACTTTATATTAGAATCTTTAGAGAAACATTTATTTAAATATATTGTATGAGCGTGTAATTATCTTATTTTAATTCATAATAATTTTGTAAATGTTATTGTTATTAATAATCAAATAATAATTTCGGGTTTTCAATTATTAATAACTGCCGATGTCTAAATGTGTTCACTATATTTGCTAATGTTTGTTGAAACAGTCATTTTGGCTTCAACAGCAGATTTTTTTCTTCTCTTCTCCTAAATAATACTTTAAAACTATGGCTTTAGCTAAAAATTGCAACTTGGTGAGTGTTAAAAAATTCTGAACTTTATTTCAGACTAAACTTTGTATTTTGCACTTTGCATTTTGTTTTAAATGTTTGTAGCAGTGTGGAGCAGGTCAAATGTTTTTACTGATGTAGTTATTGTCACATTGATGAAAATACATATTTTATGTCCCTCTACAGATTTTCCATGATGTTGCCTATAAGGCTAAAGACAGGAGTGACCTGGTGGCAGGCATCGACGAGTTTTTGGATCAGGTGACAGTGTTACCACCTGGCGAGTGGGACCCGTCCATCAGAATAGAGCCTCCGAAGAATGTTCCCTCTCAGGTAAATAATCATCTTAGACATTTTGTTATCTGCTGCATAAAAGGTACAATGGATGGCTAATGCCATATTTGAGAATATTTTTTTCCTGCACACTAAAAACTTCATCTGAGTAGCTGTTTAAGAGCTCGAAGGTGTTTTTGAAGACTTTAAGTTTTCAAAATAAGTATACTTGTTTGTCCTTTGGTTACTAGTAAATGTGAGTAAATTAGTTTTAGTCATAAAACTGTAGAACACAAATAAAAATATTGTTCTTTCTCAGAGTTGCTCACAGATTGGTGTATAATCTTATTTTTTATTTATCTCTGGAAAAGAAAGCGATTTAATTTCTGGTAAACACCAGATTTTTTTAACATATTAAGCAAACGTGTTTGCTGAAATACCTCTAGTGAGGCGCTTTTTGTAGCCATCTTGCAGTCTGTGACATCAGTTGGAGGAAAGTTTGCGCCGATCCTCACTTTCAGGTCTGAGATGTTTCAGGGGTTTCCCACCTGTACACACTGTTTCAATTCCATGTTGGTGACCTGGCCAGGTTCTGCTGTAACAAAGTATCCTCAACACATGATACTTCCACCTTCATGCTTCACAGTTGGTATGGGGTTGTTTTTGGTTGATTCCAAACATGTCCTCTGTTCTGGTGTCCAAATAATTCGGTTTTAGACTCCTTTGTGTAAAGAATCCTGGTCTTTTCTACATCCTCACTGTGAAACTTTATTCTGGCCTTAATAGTCTTCTTAGAGAGCAATGGTTTCCTCCTTACACACCTCCCATGGAACTTAAACTTGTGCAGTCCCAGGCATGCAGTTTAATATCATCAGCGGCAGAATTGGTACGTGATGACATTTTAGGGTTTTTGGAGACTGCCTTTAGCATCTTTCAGTCTGCTTTCAGAATTAGGTTGCTTGTATGGCCAACCTGGGCCTATAGGCAGTTGTATTGATTGTCTTCCACTTTTTTGTATGGTTAAACCTCTTTTGAGACCTCTTTAAATCTCTTACCAGACTCATAAGCTGGGACAATCTTCTTTCTTAAGGCCTCAGACAGCTCTGTGGATCTTGTCATGGGGTTCAGTCTTACTTCAACAATCAGGAGCACAACAAACTATATGTCTGAGGTTTAAACAGGGCAAACCTTCAAAATATTGTGTAAGAATATCCTCATGTGAGTTGCTAATTTATAGTTTTAGCCATTTTAAGTAGGAATAAATGTGATAGTGTCCAAAGTTATTCCTGGCCAAAACATTTTTTTATCACATTTTACAAAAAAGCTATTTTCATTAGCTTTTATTTATTTATATTATTGATATAATCTGTATTAATAAAATAGATCTATGTTAGAAAAACACTCAGGCTGTTGTAGGACACCCCAATTTCTTCCACATGACTGCAGCATTTAAAACTCCAGTTGAAATGCCCTGCTGTGTCTGTTAGTGTATCTCATAGAATAGATTTAAATGCACTTTGAAGCTGGCATATACCCAACAGCTGATTGACAAAGATGTTCACTGCACAGGAAAAGCGAAAGATCCCCCCTGTTCCCAACGGAGTAACAGATCTTGGAGAGTCTGAGGAACACGGAGGACATGGTGGCCCTGAGCTCCAGCGCACAGGGAAGTGAGTGTTAGAGACAAACAGAAATGAATTACTGCATACACTCTGTCACATCTTGAAGCTCTTGTTTGTGCCCATATTTCGGTTGCCTATTAGTTGCACCACTGCACCCAAACCATTAAGTTAGCACGTCTGGGATGTCCAATTGGGCTAAAGGTATTCTTCACTGCTAAAAAAGCGCTGTTGTTTTAGTATCACTTCAGTATACCTGTAGATCAATAGAAAAAGATTTGTACACATGCAGCAACAAAATGACGCTGCCTTGTTAATACCGAATCTATGAGACAAGTCTGAACACCTTGTTGAATCTATGGAATGCAGAATTAAGGGAGTTTTGACAGAAAAATATTTTTCTATGCTAGTTGGGATTGAGTGTATATAACCTGCAATTGACCCACTTCTTTAGGTCAGTTCTTGATATTCTGAGAGCAAAATATCAACTAAAGCAATGTACAGCACGACTACAATGGTGTTCAACATGACTATACCAACATACCATATGGAAGACTATTGCCCCCGACCAGGGGAGTGGTGGCCTAGATGTTGAGCGGGGCATTTGTGTCCTGGAGAGGCCACAAGTACCCTGGTTCGAATCCCACAGCCTGCAAGACCATCCCGGTCCGAATGTTCCCTGCGGGGGGAGCGCCACCAATGGCGCCACTGCTTCCTAAAGGATGGGTTAAATGCAGAGGGTAACTTCTCCATTGTGAGATCAATAATGTCTAAATTATTATTATTTCAATGCTGAAGACTCTATGGAAAAATGTCTTCATCCTGTTGAACTTCATGTTCACATAACTTTGTGACGTAAACTTACAATAACAGTATTACATAACATTAATAAGAGAAATGTATGTTGTCGTCACCTACTATACTTCCACTGATGACAAGAGGTTTGTTGCTCTGCTCTCTGAAACAACAGAGTGTGCGTTTAGGATGTACATAAGTGCTTTTATGGTAAAGAAGTGAGTGATCCTTTAGCTGTACTGCTGGGTGCAAATTCTCCCTCCTCCAGGACCAGCACTGTTTCTGCCACCCTCTTAGTACTGAAATAACCATAACAGCCCACCCAATGTTGTCACGGCAACATCCGCAAACGGTACCTCGCCATCGCAGTTTGATGCAGTAGGAGAGGATACACAGTTGTCAAAGGCATAACCAGCAAGGGGTCACTTTGTAACTGTTCAGTATAGCGGAGGGTTTGTTTACCTATGTTTAATTTGGTATATCAACTAAAAATGGATGAGCTAGTGTTTGGTAATGACCCCCTGCCCTGCTCTAACATGTGTTTAGCAGCCTCTGTAGCTCTACTGATAGAACAAGAATTGGTAGAACTTGTAGATCAAGACACAGTTTGTTTCAATAGTATGTGGTGATGCTCTCGAGCAGAACTAAGTAATGACATGTGCTATTGGTACATTACTTTTTATAAAGTAGGAATTGTATATATACTGTACCTTTACCAATTTCCATAAAAGAGAATGGGAAAAAATCTACTTTTTCACAACTTTGCACAACAAAATAATCCAAATTAATGTTGCTGCCAATTTTGACACTCCAAGTATCAAAAACAGGCATTTAAGAATTTATATCAGTCTCAGAAAGCTGCAGTATAATCGCAAAGGAGGTAGACAAACTTAACGAATAATAAGAAAAACAAAAACAGTTGGCATGATGACGCTGTCAGGGTGTGATCACATGTATTAATGCCCAGCTGAATGCAGCCAGGTCCTTTCAGTACATCAAGGTGTCTTGTGTCATTACAGGTATTTCCTAGCTTAATTTTTCAAGTGTTATGGCAGTAATATACATTCTATTAACATTCTCCATTAAGGTGGACTTGAATTCTGATATGTACCTTTGTAAGCACCAATGTACAAAGCAACAACGTGTAAATAAGTAAAAAGATTTTTAATGAACATGCTTTACTTTTTTAAGGTTGCAAATTGTAATGAGTATTTTTAAAACTGTCATTTAATTAAATTTGTTTCTCAGTACTTTTATTTTGTAACGAAATTTCATAATGCCTATATTTAGCTAGTCACTCCCATAGATAGATAGATCTCTAGTATGGGGAAAAACTTTTTTATTGAATTCAGTTCAAATTCAATTATATTATTCATCTGACCTAATTGCACAACACGTCATCTCACGGCACTTTACAAAAAAAAAAAAAGGTCCATGTAATGAATCACACAAACAGAATTAAGTCAAGCCCATGGTAAATTCCAAAGATCCAGTATCACTGGTGCAGTCTCGTTGGTTGTTTATTCAAATGGTTAAACAGGTTTTCTAATGGAGGAAAACCAGAAGGTTGCATTGTGTCAATGACTTGCAACATTCGTTCCTCCTGGATGAGCATTTAGCAAAGTGGACAGTCGGTGGCATTGTGCTTTTACTTTGCTGCAATCCCATGTACCGAGCATGCAAGGAAAACTCCCATTTAGCAAGAAGAAACCTCCAGCAGAACCACAACCTGGCCCAGTGTGACCGGCCATCTGCCATTAACAACTGTTTTTTTTTGTGAACACAGCATACACACAAAAAAACACCAAAGCATTGATCCAGTACTTTCTATGTGAAAAAAGGTAAAGCGTGAAAAGCAGTTGTAGCTCATTCAATGGCTTTATCTAGTGGAGAAATACGGCTAAACAGATACACTCTGAGCCAGTTTTCAAGTATACAGGATGAAAGAGAGCACATGCTGTTAGACGCAGAAAATGCTCTGCCAA
The DNA here is from genome assembly GCA_036173005.1 of Crenichthys baileyi. Lineage (NCBI taxonomy): Eukaryota > Metazoa > Chordata > Actinopteri > Cyprinodontiformes > Goodeidae > Crenichthys > Crenichthys baileyi. The sequence continues at coordinate 146,654 of JAHHUM010000934.1, forward strand.
TAACTATATTTAGAAGAGAGAGAGGGTTAAACACTGAAAGACAAGTGTATTATCTGTAGAACGAGAACATAAAGTTGTTGGCAGCAGTAGCTCGGCTGATGTCCCCCTCCAGGAAGCTGTTACAGCTAAACACAGACCCAGGCCAGATGTAATTTCTATGAAGACAAATAAAAGAGAGAGAGAACATCAAGTTAAAAGCTGCAACAGAAAATAATGCGAAATTGGAGAGTAGTAGGAGAAAGTACCAAAGTGAGGGAAAGTGGCCATTATGTCTAAAACTATAGCGCAGCATAAACACAAGAGATGGCTCAGGCACTAACCTGAGCACTCTCAATATAATCTTTATCAAAAAAGGAACTTTAAGCCTACGCTAAAAGCTAGACGGGGTGTCTGCCTCACGGACTAAAAATGGGAGGGTTCAAGGAGAGGAAGCCTGATAACTAACGACTCTGCATCCATTCTACTTTCCTAGACTCTAGGAACCAACAGAAACCTTGCAGTCGAGAACGAAGTCTTGTTAGGAAACGTATGGAACAAAAGATCTGATGATGTATGGGTGGAGTAGATCATTACGGGCTTTATATGTGAAGGGAGGAGAATTTTAAATTCTATTCTGAGTAAACAGGGAGCCAATGAAGGAAGCTAAAGTAGGGGAAATATGATCGCTCTTTTTTTCATTTATCAGAACTTTGCCGCAGACATTTTGAATCAGCCTGAAGGCTTTAAAACTCATTTTGTGGACATCCTGATAGTAAAGAATTACAATAGTCCAGCCTTGAAGTAACAAGTGCATGGACTCTTGTCTTTTTATCCATCTATCCATCCATGCCGTCTTATCCCTGGAGGGCCGTGGGGGGGCTTTTCTCTATCTCCAGTAGTCATTGTGCAAGTGCCAGGGTACACTCTAGACAGGCCCCTGGTCCGTCACAGGGAAACACAGAGAAACAACCTTGCACATACACTCACGCCTGAGGGCAACTAATTAACCTAACGGTCATGTTTTGTGACTGTGAGAGGAAGCCGGAATACCCGGAGAGAACTCCAGCATGCACAGGGAATGTGTAGTTCATACAAAACAAAACAAAAAATGCTATGATAAATACATGAAACTTAAGAGCATTCATTGATTATTATTTATAAAGATGTTGTGAATATAATCGTTTCGAATCCCCTGCGACGACAATTCTGTTGTGCATGGCAAGGTTCTGGTGGGAATGATCTGGACTATCAGTAAAGGCCGTCAATACCACTTACTAATGTACTACAAGCAGACTTGCTTCGTATCATGTAGTCAAGTGTGTATGTAGCCTCCTCCCTTCCTACTATATACGCGCTGCAGTCCACCCGTTATCCTCGGGCAGGACTTCTTGGGTGAGGCTACAGCAGGGGGAGTCATCTGGCTCCCTGGTGGTACGATTGATCTTATTCTTCACGGTACCCTAGATTCCAAGCTACAGCTTGTGCTCTAAGTCAATTTTAAGGTGCTATACACGCACACACAAAGAATACTCACCTGGTGTGTGGGTTTTCTGTATATGTAGTCAAAGACTCAGTATTATACAATCAGAGATTTTTCCAATGCAATGCTAACTGAGGCCACCAACACTCACCTAGAGAGCTATCTGTCAGCTACAAATTTAATTGATTACAATTTAATAAACCATTTTTCTTACACCTTTTAGTGTTATTTCTCTAATGATATTTTTTAAATATCAGACTGAAACTGTAAACAGCAAACTGCAAGTCTTCTTCCATTAGTGTTCAACCACTAGTGTTTTGCTAGTGTGTTATTGTTTTTTTTTTACTTTTAAAGGTGAAATTTTTTTCCAATATTCAAATTTTTTGAGCGGTTCTTAATATGGCTGTGGGAGCTTTGTATTGTATAGTGACAAGACCTTGAACACACCAAAGGTGCATGTGTGACGAACAGAATCAGAGCTCTGTTTCCTGCCTTTCCAGAGTGCCATCGAGTCCCTGTTTGGGGCTTCAATGACTGGAATAGCCTACTCCCTTTTTGCTGGTCAGCCCCTCACCATCCTGGGCAGCACTGGGCCTGTACTTGTCTTTGAAAAGATCCTTTTCAAGTTTTGCAAGTAAGCTGTATTCCTGATTTTTTTTTGTTTGTTTGTGTTGAAATATTTTACGTAGTTTCTCCTTCTCGTGTTTTATACTTGTTTGTGTGTGCCTCAGGGAGTATGGTCTGTCTTACCTCTCCCTGAGGGCCTGTATCGGGCTGTGGACAGCTTTCTTCTGTCTGCTGCTGGTGGCCACAGATGCCAGCTCGCTTGTCTGCTACATCACACGCTTCACTGAAGAGGCTTTTGCTGCGCTGATCTGCATCATCTTCATCTATGAGGCCCTGGAGAAGCTAATTCACCTGGGGGTGCACTATCCTGTCAATAAACACAATGACCTGCAGAAGCTCACCCAGTACTGGCAAGTGTCTTTGTCCTATTCTGTTGGAAGATGTTAACATCAGTAGTCACATGATCACAGTAATCTTCAGTTCTAAATCTTTACATAGAGATTACATATGTACTCTGCAGAATATGCTGTGTACTTAAGTCAGCATATTTGCCAAAGATGTTAAAGTGTTAAATGGTTGAACTGTTTGAGGAATAATCTCATGCTGATTATTTTCAGGAACCCCATGGATTATCACCCACTTCATAAAGCTGTTAGCAGCCAGGCTCTGGGGTTCCCAGCTTTCATTTGGAAGACAGCAGAGGCTGATTAGTTTACGGAGCAGTTATGTTATGTTGATGCATGAGCAGTAAACAGAGGTAATGTGGTTTTAATGTGAGAAAAAGACTTTTGAATGCTTGCCGATTATTTTACTTTGAACAGGTGTAGCTGTGTTGAACCCAGGGACCCAAGCAATGAGACTCTGCGATATTGGGAGGAGAGAAACATCACAGCCTCCGAGGTCAACTGGACTACACTAGAGGTCAAGGTAAAGGACACATTTATTTCTGTTAGGGGCACAGTGTGAAGGTAGCCTTCTGAATGAGAGAGGATAACGATAGACAGAGAGCAAAGCTAAAACATGAACAGAAGATTGTTGTGGTCTCCTCAGTCCATGCTTTGCTTTCTTAAGAGGTGTCATTTCTGACATAGATTAAGATTATGTGGGTTGAATTTCTAAGCATTTTGCAAAATTAGCATGAAGATGCAGTCACTCTGATGGCTGAGTACTAAGTCACTACAGCAATTGCTTTAAAGAGGAAAACATCAGGTAGTTGTGTTATTAAAGGGTGAACCCTGATCTTTATTATTTTTTGGTTTGTTTTGTTTTTTGAGCTTTCAAATATGGATTTACCGATCTTCTTTGGATCATTGCTGCCTAGACCATGTGAACCTGAGCTTAAGGTTGCAAACTGATGACATTCATCCTAAAGATGTTTTGCTCGAAAATAAAAATCCTACTTCCATCAATCACACTAAGTCATCCTGGTCAATATGTGTTTTGGCAAATGTGAGATAATTCTTTATCCTCACATGGATGCCATTTTTGGCAAGTCTCTCTTTCTTGTTGTTGAATTATGAACTTTGACTTCAACTAATGCAAGAAAGGCCAGCCGTGTTTTAGATGTAGGTCTGGGTTCTTCTGTGACATCCTGGATGAGTCGTCAATCTTACCTTGGAGTGATTTTGGTAGGCGCATCACTCCTTTTACATTTTTTTCTCCATTTGTGGGTAATGCCTCTTACTGTGGTTCACTGGAGTCCCAGAGCCTTAGACTTAAGACTCGTAATCCTTTCTATACTGATAGATGTCGGCGACTTTTCTTGAATTTCTTCAGATTGGTGCAAGATTATTAGCTTATTTCATGTTTTCAGACATTTCACTTTAAATAAGTGTTGGATTCTACAGGTCTGGCAGTAATCAGGCCTGGGTTTGGTTATTACAATTGAACCAAAATAATGTGTTAGGCAGTTATTTCATAATTTAACAAGAAGCGCGGTTTTATTTTTAGCTAGGACCGTGTTGGGTTGTATAGTTTTTTATCCTAATTAATTTTAAGTGAGACAAAAAACAAAACACAAAAACAGGAAAGTCTTTATTGGGTCACATACTTTTTACATCACTGTAAATTGTTTACCAGAGACTTAATTCATCAGTGGTTCTTGCTTTCCTCATCACTTTGCCCTCTGTTCCTCTGATCCCCCCTGCCCCATATTACCATCTCCACCATTATTTGCATACACACTGGGGCCAGTAGGAGTGTGAGATGTTACACGGGCAGTTTGAGGGGCCCGCATGTGCCCACCATGGCCCTTATATCCCAGACGTCCTCTTCTGGTGTGTGGTCCTGTTTTTCACTACAGTCTTCATGTCAGCCTTCCTCAAGGAGTTCAAGACGAGCCGCTACTTCCCCACCAAGGTAAGCAAACTGACAAAACTAATCTAGTCTTTGACTCTGTGGCTGAGATCATATGTTGGATTTTTTTGCTTCTGGCAGTGTAGTTAGCAGCAAGAATTTTGATTGGTCACATAACAGATTTAATATTTCAATGAAACAGGAAGATTGGTACTATGCATATACAAATTATTCCTAAAAAAATTGAATGAGAAAAAGAAGACACAGTGGACCAACACCAGCAGATTACATGGCACGCCAAATTATCACTGACTGTAAAAACTTCCCACTGTACTTAAAGCACCGAGGATTCTCTCTACTCTTCCTCCAGACTCTGGAACCTT